>OZ038435.1:20144558-20317058 GCA_964036275.1 Litoditis marina | reverse complement strand
TTGGCTTGTCGGTCTCCTCTCACATTTTCTTTCTTCGCACCACTGCTGCACAATCATCTATGCACAATCAATCCCCTCTCAATGTTATCGTTGTATTTGTTGTAAATTGATATAATATTATTGTTAATTCAGGTTCCAATGGACTTCATAAATGACCAGGCTTCCGAGTCCGAGGGAGACACCACAGACTCCTCACTGGACGATAACCAACCAAAGGCCAAGAAGGCTAAAGTACAGAAGAAGAAGAAGATGAAGAAGGCCGTCGAGAGCAGGTTGGTCTTATTGATTGGATTTTTATAGCTGTGGAAATTTGCATATCACATATATTTTTCTATTTTTCATTATTTTACCTCTAATAGTTGGGAGTTTCATTTCAGTGGGCTTTTTCTCAGTGTAGCACTATCTTCTAGGTTTGATTCGACGGATGTTTACTTTTTTTCCGTTTCTCCATCTCTCTCTTTCTCTCTCCCTTCTTTCTCCCTCTCCCGCTCCCTCTCTCTATTCTCTCTTCTATCTCTCTCTCTCTCTCTCTCTCTCTCTCTCTCTCTCTCTCTCTCTCTATCCTCTCTTTCTCTACCCTCTCTCCTTTCCAGTGATGACGACGAGGATGAAGATGATGATGAGGAAAAGGCGCGTCTCGAAATGAAGGGATTCATCGCGGACGAGGAGGAAGAAGAAGGCGAGGATGTGAGTAGATCAAAATAGTGTGTAAAGTCCTAATTTAAGGATTATGTGAAGAAAACCAAGCTTTTCACATTTAGTTGTAACGTTTATTACACTTATTTTGACGGAGAGGTATCTAGCCAGAAAACCAGAATTTCCATCGGAGAAGTGACTTTAAGATTTCTAACATTCGAGATGTAATAGATGTATATATTTCGATGTAATGTTGTGACAACTTTTGAGATTTATGAAAGTTGACTTGTTCTTTCAGTTATCTTTCGTACATTATGATTTTATCATGTGGTTTTGATTGTAGTTCGTTATCGGCCATTTACACATGCAATCGGGTTTCATGCAACCAAAATGCAATCAAAATCACTTAACATAACCAAAAAGGTAAATTTGGTTGCATTTGAAAAGCGACCCGGTTGCATCTGAAAAGCAACCAGGTTGCTTACCGCCTTCGTTTTCCAATTGTTATATTTCTTTCTGTTTCAGAACGACGATAATAAATCAGAGAAGTCGGACAAGGGAGATGAGGAGGAGCTGGATGAGCTAGATGATGATGACATGGACCTCATCGAGGTACTTTGGTTCCCTTCTCTTCCTTTTCGTTAATTCTCAAGCAGTTATCTACATACCCCGCTAACGTTGTCCGAATAGCCGGAAAAATTGGCTAAACGGCCCGTTTTTTTCACCTAAAACAGGAAAATCGGTCTATAGTATACGTAAAATCATTAATTTTCATGTGAATTAATCTGAAAACGACTACTTTTTGTTGAATAGTCACACCTTACTGATACCTAGAAAAAAGATTTTCTTCGGAAATAGTTCAGTTAATGTGATGTGTTTGATGGAAACGTGTGTGGAACTATGGAACACTAACTACGAAGTGTGTTTCGGAATATGAAATAATGAAATACACATTTGTTTGTGTTTGCAGGAGAACATGGACATTCGACAGCAGAAGCGGCCGACACGAGTGCACGTCTCGGATTCTGAAGACGAAGAAGCGGACGACCGACAGAGGATCGGACAGAAACTGTTTGCTGGGGTAAGTAAATAGTCTTTTTATCAATCTTTCATGGCAACCATTTCGGTCATGTGTGTTATACCCTATAAAATTTATATACCAATAAAGTTGTAAAGACAAGTCAGAAAACCTGATTACCTTTTCGCCGAAAAGAAGAAAATCGGTCCACTTTTGATGGAAGTATCATAAATTTTCACGTATTCACATCTAAAAACTGATTACCATTTTTCGCTTAGTCGGACCTTTGGGCATACCTCATACAACTAACGATCAAGACAGTGATCACACCTATCTACTTTGTGGGAAGGAGAAGTATTTGCTGGGTACGCATATGGGGGGTGTTCGTGGGTTAGTAGATGAAGACTGTGCACTGACGGGGGGTCTGAGCGGAACGGCTATGTTTCCTAGACTCCGAGACTTTTTGGATGTTTTAGAGAAATAGCCGGAGATTTTTTTGGCAACTATCGGTTTTCTAGCATATCTTCGAACAGCTGATATGTTACCGTCTGTCTTGACTATTTTCGTATATATATATATATATATATATATATATATATATATATATATATATATATATATATATATATAATGTATTAGTTCCTCTTTCTTTCGGTCTCTAGTTTTGTGGTGTTTTCAGTCAGACGATGATGGTGAGGGTCCGAGCAGAGACAGGGACAGGGGAGACGATTTGGATGACGATAGAAGGGACTTCTCAGACTCTGGCAGCGGTATGTTTATACGTTGTTATACAATACCATACAGAAATTATACATTGTTTCATAGTACACTTATACATCAGTACGTTCCGACTATTCAAAAAGGTTAGGTTTCGCGTCAAAAGGGCGCTGGAAGTTGGAGGAAAGGTTAGAGAGTGAGAGGACTTTGTTTCATTCACCTAGATTTCTTCTAAAAGGAGTCTCATTTCAGAAGATAACTTCATTGTGAACGAAGATGGTCACCGCCCGTCACACAAGAAACACCGAAGAAAGGATATGAACATGCCCGAGGGGTACGCGAATTCAACTTTTCGATTCATTCGTTCAGTTCATTAGCGAAACAGATCAATAGTATTCACAACACCTCAGAAACCTTCCGCGGGAAGTTTGAGCAGCATTATTGAGCTCCAGTGCTTGTTGTGAATAAGGCCACTGAAGTGCTGTAAGCGACCTTGTTCGACCTTTCATGATATATATCGACAAACGGGATATTTTTTTGTGGGATGGTCACCTTGCTGGCGACTGGCGTGTGGTTAATTTTGATTCACATGTTTTCACGTGTTTACCAATGACTTGCAGAGCTCTGGACGAGGCTCGCGACATTTTCGGGGTGGAGGACTTCAATCTGGATGATTTCTATGACGAAGATGAGGAGCCAGTAGAGGATGAAGAAGACGATATCATGGAAGATGACGGAGAGGAGGGCGGAGAGAGGGTAGGTTGTATAAATAGTGAATAGTGGGGGGGGGGGGGTAATAGTATAAGAGGAGAATAATAGTTTTTCTAATCGAAATCGAAAATCAGGCGTTTTGCAGTTTAGGCACGATCGGCAGGATGTTGTAGAACGTAGGAACATGTAAATCACATGTTGAAGTCATTTTTGATTAGGAAGTGTTTGTAGTAAGCGGAACATTTTGGCTCTTTCTCGGAGGCAAATAGAATTTTATTTCACGTGACCTTCATCACATAACATTGCAAGTTGGTGATTTGGGTAACGTTTTACAAAAACAGAAAAGTTAATGTTTCAAATGTATCTTGATTACTTTGATTCAATACTCACTTTTGTAGGTGCGCCGCGTGCGACCGGCGAAAGAGAAGAAGAGTACCCTTCTGGACACAATGGAACCGAGTGAATTGGACCGGGGATTCCTCGCACCCGCGGATAAGAAAATTCAGTTGGAGGACAGACCGGAACGGTACGAATTCTTCTCCAGTTTCAATCTTGAAAAAAAATCTGTCTTTTCGTTCGTAGTGTGTTGTAACAAGTGAAAAGCTATATAACGGGGATTCTGATAGTAGTGTCAAAATGTACAACCTGATTGCCCGTTTTCCACGAATAAGTTTCATAGGTTGTATTTGTGTATGACAAGTGACCTGAAGGTGTTACCGGTATAGTTCAGATAGGTATTGATTTTCTCTTGTAGTTTCCAACTACGTCGAACCCCTGTGACAGAGGCGGAACAAGAAGAACTGGAGATCGAGTCGCGGTGGATCTATCGACACGCGTTCGGCAATAACAGTGTTTCCTCACAGGTGAGGGGGGAATTACAATAGAATAGGCAGTTTGTGGGGGGGGGTCCATAGTATTAAAGAAGGACCTAAAGAAGGACCATTATGTGGTCCAATCGCAACGCTTCAGTCCTTTAAACCGCAATACATTTTTCAATTGCAGTTTAAAGGACCGATGTCACGGGATTGGTCCACATAATCGTCCTTCTTTAATGCCTCAATGGTGTGAAGTGGCCGTATTTTGTAACCTCAAATAGCCGGGTAAGCTATTTGAGCAAAACTTCAATGACCGAACTCTAATTCAAGTTTCATTATATTTTCTGCTAATTAAGCGGAGGATTGTCAGTTTTACATATGCAAGATAGAAATCAAAACAAGTGAGTGAGTGGTAGTGTGTAGTACCCTATTTGAATTTTGCTCAAATAGCTTACCCGGCTATTTGAGCTTACAAAATACGGCCAAAGGGTGGTCGGTTATCACATCATCATGGTAAAGAAAATTTCAAAATCCTAGAGTTTTTCGAGAATAAAGCTCAAGTATTTGTTGATTTTCTATGGAAAGTAGAAAGTTGCAATGGTACCAACAAGGAAAGTTGGGCAAAAGGACGTTTTTACCACCTTGTTTGGTTGTGGTCGCTCTCACCAATGAAGCACTTGACTCCGCTCTTCTCTCTTTGTATTTTGCACCTTGAACTTGCTCAAACTCAGTTCTAGTTATAGTGTGCTGTACAGATGATAATTCGATAATACAACGTTGATCATCAGATTATGACATATCTTCTTTATCATTCGCTCTATCCAGGCTTCCAATCTGCTGCCCTTCCTCTCGTCTGTTCCCGAAAATGAGCGTGGAGCCCTGGAGACGGAGGTCTGCGACACCATCAAAGAAGCACTAAACTTCATGAGAAATCAGTTGTTCGAGGTAGGTCAAATGTTGAATAAGGTGTTGTTTTATAGTTTCCTGATTTTGTTTTTAGAGTTTTGCGAAATCATAGGAACACGCGATAGTTGTTCTATTAAACAAAAACATAAATACATGCAAGGATGCAATTTCATTTTTTTAAAGGAACTGGCGAACGATTTTCTCGTTTGATCTACCATTTCGCTCCATTTCAGGTCCCGTTCATAGCGTTCTACCGAAAGGAGGCGGTGGCCCACGTGTTGAGCATCTCCGAGTTGTGGAAGGTCTACGAGTACGACGAAAAGTGGTGTCATCTGCAGAAGAGAAAGACCAAGGTCAGAATGGAGTGCACTGTAACTCTGTAACTGCCCTACTCAGAACAAGCGTCGTTGCCAAACAGTAAATTACTGTTTATACAGCGTGGCTGTCATACATATTGATTTTCCCCTCTCGTTGTCTGACGTCTTTTTGGGGCACACTATATCTCTAGATTTGTTGCAATACAGTTTTGACCAAACGCGACTTTGTAATTAACAGGCTATGGTCGGAGTATAGGCAGGGACCATGTTCCTCGCTGTAGTTTGATGTTTGATCTTGATATGCGTTTCGACCAAAAAATTACGGGACCAAAGACCAAAGTACAAGCACTACGGAATGGGGCAATACACACAGTATTGGCTTGCCTTGGAATCTTGGAAATGATAAACCTGTTTGAAAAGTGAGTTAAAGTTCATTTTTATGTTTTTTTTTCAGTTGATTGAGCTGATGAAGCGCATGCAGACGTACCAGGTAGAAGGAGATTCCACCCCACGACGCCCCCTCACCGAGGTTGACATCAATGAGTCAGTTTTACTTTTAGGTGTTATCATATGCCAGTAAAGTTGTCCGAATAGTCAGAAAGATTCGAAAAACGGACTACATTTTCGCTAAAAACCAGAAAATTTGCCTATTTCTGATGGAAATTCCATGATTTTCACGTGTTTACATCTGAAAACGGACTACTTTCTGTCGCTTAGTCGGACCTTACTGGTGTTTGTAAGGGGCATCATACTTCCATTTCCATTCAAAAAGAAGTTGTCTGTTTCCAGTGTGTATGGTGTGGACACGGCCGAACAACTGGCCGATATGTCAGCCCAATTCCAACTGTTTTATGGAGGAGACGTGGCCAAGATGCAGGAGTGGGAGAGAATCAGGGCGGTTAGTAGTCGGGAGTATTTTACTAGTAGAAAGCTGGAGACTTGAAGATCAAATCGTAATCCGATTAGCTTGTATGATCGAATCTGGTACTATGGAAGTATTGCAGATTAATTATGCAGTTATATCTAACTACTTTTCATAGTTTCAACTGAATGGATAGTCGAAAACTTTTGTGTTATGTACGTTTTTTTGAACTAAAATTCGACTTTAAAGAAGGACGATTATGTGGTCCAATCGGAATGCTTCAGTCCTTTAAACTGCAATATATATATTTCAATTGCAGTTTAAAAGACCGTTGACACGAGATTGGTCCACATAATCGTCCTACTTTAACTTTAAAGTCAACATTGAAGTGAACAGACATTGAATTCAGGCTGACGATGACGAGGCAGCCGGCCCGGGGACCCATTTCAAGCAGTGCTCCCGCAGTGACAAATATCAGGTGGCTTCATTGTTTTGATTTAAACACAAAATTTGTAGCGGAAGCAATATAAACAAGGTGCAAGATGGGGACACGGTTTTGGGATTGGGAGAATACAAATGTGGGAGGACATCAGTCGAATAATTGAAGTTATGAAGGCAGTTCGGAAAACTTCGTATGTATTTGCGCATACCAGTTGAGCATGAAAATTGGGTTTTTTTCCGCAGATTTATGTCTAAAGTACGCTTTTATATCAGGTTTTGAATCGTTTTTGATTTCCTACTCGTGTGGCAGTTCATATATGTGATGTTCGTAGAAGTTTTTAAAATTTTCCAAATATGGAAGGGAAGTGGCATTTCAAGTTCGTGTTGTGTTTATACACCAGTAAAGTTGTCCGAATAGTCAGAAAAATTCAAAAAACGGACTACTTTTTCGGCGAAAATAAGAAAATCGGTCTACTTTTGATGGAAAAATCATGAATTTTCACGTGTTCACGTCTAAAACGGACTACTTTCTGTCGCTTAGTCGGACCTTACTGATCTTTGGTTGTGCTGGTTTTCTACCTGTATTTGGTGGTGGTTAATAACGTTGTTTCCAGTTGTGTGTGGAGTGTGGAATCGGTGAGATGGTTTCTCGATTCGGTCTAACGTCGCGACAATTCGCCGAGAATCTGGACTGGAAAAAGAACGAGATTGAGCAGGATTCCGTTCGTTTCTACATTCTTTTTCTCCACCATCACATAGTCTTGAGCCCTATACTTCTTGCTTATGTTTCACAAACTGACCCGTTTTACACTTGAAAAACGGCAATTTTCAGAGATTTTCTGTTACAAAATGGTATATCTCGTTTTCGTGGAGTAATTCAGATGTATTTATTTTTTATTAATAATTATCTTGCAGGTGCCCGTGATGCAGGCCGCCGAGGAGTACATCAGTACCTCGTTCCCGGATCCCGAATCCGTAATCGCCGGTTCGATTTTCATGATGGCCAAGGAGATCAGCAGGCAGCCATTGGTACGTTTATCGAATTTTCCTTAATATATGTTGATAATATAGGTGGATTTGGGTCGTGTGAGGGATTGGGAACGTTTTGAGCAGTATTTTACTCGTTTAAGAAGAAGAGTACGGTATACGGTTATTGTACGAAAATACATCTTTTGGGTGGAAATGGGTTGAGAACGATTCGATAATGTAAGCTTGAGAACGTTGCTAAGTTTTTCCAACTGTTTTGCATGATATTCATGAAGTTACAACCAGCTCTATTGACGTGATTTCAGGTGCGCGAGCGAATCCGTAAGCTGTATCGTCGTCGTGTGACCATTTCAGCCAGACCCACGAAATTGGGCAGAGAACAGATGGACGACTCGCATCCGCTGTGGAAAAAGAGGTGAATTTAGGGGTTATCGTCTTTTTCCTGTTCAAAATCCTGGCTAAAAGTGAGACTGTTACTTTGATGATTTTCAATTTCGAAAGACTTGTTCCTGGTACCATCATTTGGTGGGAAAGTGGTTTAAATAAAAACGAGATTACAAAGTGAAGTGATACTATACTATACTCACCTTATCTTCGAGTGAATGTAAAATGGACTCCTCTCTGTGCATTCTTTGCGGTTCAGAAAATTAATCATAAACAAATGTAGTGATAAACGTGTTTTTCGTGCCGTTTCTTCACGATTTCGTTACATCTGTACGTCATTGATTATGTCAAACGTATGGCAACTTTGTTGGGTGCTCCATTGAATCACCCGTTTTCCTTTCAATCCAACTTTTAAACTACCCAAATTTCAACAATAGTCCCCCTTTACTAGTGAAAACATGGTCTGCCACCCTGTTTTGTAGTATGGTTACCCAGATGAAACACCACATTTTCAATCATATTTTCTTGTGGGCAACAAAGTCGCCTCACGTATATATCATAGGTGAAATAACCTGTCAAAATGGTGTAGACCCATGCTCATTTTCGCCGTATTTCTAGAACCGACGCTCATTTTTAAAAGCGAAAATTGTTTGAAACACGACAAACGAGGGAAATACTCATTTTTGCAGAAGTATCATGCCCATTTTTAAAGTTACACACGTTCATTTCAATTGCACTGGCATTGAACTATTTTACCTATGGTATATATTCTGTGTTCTGTAGATACATCAAGGAGAAGGAAGTCTGCCAGTTGGAGGACGAGGAGTACCTCTACTTTATGCAAATGAAGGCAGCCAAGACCATGCAGGTAACCAGAATATTGATTTTTTTCTTGTTTGCTCGGATTTTGCAATCGTGATTGACATGCTGATTGGGGAGAGGTTGTAATGTAGCAGAGTAAAGAAAGTTGGTTTACTTTACAGTAGTTATAGAGGAATCGCCCTATCAAACCAAAGCTTGACTAAGGACACCTCTGAGTCAAAATTGTCTATAGATTTCAAAATTGTAGAATTTTCTGTGCAGTCCGATGTTTCTGCATCACTAACTTTTGGTTGACTGACACGAATTTTATCTATGGTTCCATGGTTCCATCTTTCTTCCAGTAGCTGAGCACGCTCTGACCATTTGTATTTCAGATCAGTATCACATGTGATAAGGAGGACGAGAAACAGAGCAATGACACGTTGATCGCCAGTATTCTCAAGGAGGACCCGTTCAAGAGGGTACGCTTGTTATCAATGTTTTTTTTTTAGAGATTAAGACGTTTGCGCTACTTTCGAGATCTAAACATACCCCAGTAAGGTCTGACTAAGCTACAAAAAGTAGGCCGTTTTCGGATGTAAACACGTGAAAATAAAGACTTTTCATCAAAAGTAGACCGATTGTCTTCTTTTCGGCTGAAAAGTAGTCGGTTTTTCGAATTTTTCTGACTATTCGGACAACTTTACTGTTGTATGGATCTAAAGTGCATTTTCGTTTCACGAATCAAGAACTTGTGTTGCGCAACAAGCATTCATCTTCTCACATTAGGACAGTTTTCTCCGAATCTCTCTAATTTAGTCGGCTTGAAGTAGGACAATTATGTGGTCCAATCGCAACGCTCCAGTCCTTTAAACTGCAATACATTTTCCAATTGCAGTTTAAAGGACCGTTGACACGGGATTGGTCCACATTATCGTCCTGCTTTAAGTATAACCATTAGTATCCCTCTTTCAGGACGAGTTCAGTGACCTGGTAGAGGGTTGGAACGAGGTGCGTGAGAAGGCTGTTCGCACCGCCGTCGAGGACATGTTGGTGCCCTACTTCGAGCAGGAACTCCATCAGAGACTGCTGGAGGAGGCCAAGGCTTGCGTCGTTGCGGTCCGTTTCATAGTTTCATTTCGACTGTTTTTGTGTGTTTGGCTGGTTTCTGTCAGATATCGATTTTTTTCTAGAAGATTAGATGTCGTTTTGTAGCCTTGAGGCGTGTCGCTAATAATCACTGTTTGTGGGTGGTTTTTTTGCTGTTTTTCACTAGGATATAGCGCATGTTTACGGTATATCAAGAACATTTCAAAATAGGCCAAACTGTTTTTACTTGGAACCATGAAATGCTAGTAGTTGATGTTTGGCATGTAACAAGATGTTTT
Organism: Litoditis marina; assembly: GCA_964036275.1. Taxonomy (NCBI): domain Eukaryota; kingdom Metazoa; phylum Nematoda; class Chromadorea; order Rhabditida; family Rhabditidae; genus Litoditis; species Litoditis marina. The sequence goes on along the minus strand of OZ038435.1, from coordinate 20,307,075 downwards.
TCTAGAGGAATTGAGTCAGTGATGTTTAATGTTTTTCTTCATGTTGAGGACGTATTATGCTCGATTGAACGAGATTTTCGATCAAGTGAAATTGGAACTATTTTTTTTTGAGAAAAACATGTCTTATCTCATGCAAAGTTAGTCCTTTAATTTGCAGAAATGTGCAAAAGAGTTGGCGAAACGCCTGGAGACGGCCGCCTACCGCCCCACCGAAGAGGAGTTGGAAGACGACGATGAGGAGTTCACCCGAATGGTCAGTTCATACACCAGTAAAGTTGTCCGAATAGTCAGAAAAATTCGGGAAACGGACTACTTCTTAGCCGAAATCAAGAAAATCGGTCTACTTTTGAGGTTAAATCCTAAATGTTACCGTGTTTACATCAAACAACGGCTTACTTATTGATGCTTAGTCGCACCTTACTGGTCTTTGGGTCAGTTATGTATCCAATTATCGATTTCGTCGGTTAGATTGTTAGATATTGATTTTTTAGATGATCAGATGTCGTTTTGTAGCCTTGAGGCGTGTCCCCAATAATCACTGTTTGTAAGGGGTCCCAGTTTGTAGAAATATTCGTAGTACTCTTAATATTGAAAAAAATGTGTTTTTCTTCTAGCATAATTGTTGTGCTGAATTGACGTGAAGTTTGCATTCTGTACCATTGAGGTTTGTCGAACTGTAATTTAAAGAAGGACGATTATGTGGACCAATCCCATGTCAACGGTCCTTTAAACTGCAATTGAAAAATGTATTGCAGTTTAAAGGACGGAACCGTTGCGATTGGACCACATAATCGTCCTTCTTTAAACCAAATGTTTGTATTGAGTTGTAGTTTGTACCCTGTACTTTGTACTTTGCTCCTTCAGGGTGAGGTTCGTCTGATGGCCATCGCCTATTCGACGGAGTTCGACGAAGCCTCTTTTGGGGCAATCGTGGATCAGGATGGATCCGTGCTGGACTATGTCCGGCTGGTCCATTTCATGAAGAGGTCTCAGGGAGAAGGTCCCCAGCAGAGGTTAAAGGTCAGTTAGAGGGGCGGAGCTTAGTTCAGATATTTGTGTGGAGGGTTGAATTAGATTACAAGTGACAGTCCTAAACCGAAATCCAAGAATAAAACTCATACCCATGCCAGATTTTTGCGAGATGCGAAAAACTTTTTTTAAGACATGTTTTGACTATATTTCCAAGTGGAACTGGACATTTCAGATTTTGGCAAGCTGTAAGTGCTGAATTTTCTCTCGCCAACTTTTAATGGGTAACTTATAATAATTGTAATCGTATTTCAGCAAGACTCGATGCGTATGTTCAAGAGTATGATCGAGAGGAAGCGACCGCACGCAATTGCACTGGCAGCTGAGAATATGGATGCGATACGGCTCAAACGAGATATCGAGGTGCCGCCTTTTCTCGTTTCTACTTTTTTTATGGTTATACCTGGTTACATATAGGATTGAATATTAATTTTGAAGCTTCTGTCACCATATTTTCGCAGTCTTGGCGAAAAAAATTGGAGAATGGAGAAATAGTTCACTGATATAAAACAAACATACAAGTTTCAGATCGAGTACCGATTTTGTTGTTTTTGTTTTCAATCTCTGATCAATTTAATCAATATGCATGGATTTCAGGATGCGTTGATGGATTTGGTGACAGACGGAATATTGAACCGTTCCCCCCAGGTCTATATCATGGACAATGAGGCCGCCAAGGTCTACATGCACTCGAAACAGGCATTGGTAGGTCAAGAGGGGTAATCAATCGATATGGGTCATTACCCTGCAGGAGAGCACAACTAAAGGAATTTTCAAATTTCGAGCAAATTATCGGAATATTGGCGGATCTCGTGGAGATACTTGAAAACACGGGATTGTAGTTGGGAATTAATTTTCAACGTAACTCCATTATTATTGAAATTAATTTTAAACGTAACATTTGTTATTATTGATTTTTTGCTTATTCTTTTCGTTTCAAATGAATAAAACACCAATTATCGTCATCTGCCTTTCCAGTTGGAGTTCCCCGACTACCCGCCGACCCTCCGCCAGGCAGTCTCCCTCGCCAGATTCCTGCTGGATCCCCTCATGGAATACGCTCATCTATGGAACTTTGACGAGGACATATTCTGTCTGGCCCTACATCCGCTCAAGAGCGAGGCACCCAAGGTTTGTAGTTTCTAATTTGGTATTTTTTCTCTCTTTTCTAGAAGTTATTAGGGATAATGTGTGGTTTGAAGGTTGAAAGTGTTCATTCTCACTATTTCTCTGCTCTCTAATGGTTTCTGGCGGTCGATTTCTGTTAACTGTCTCAAGAAAACATGTTTTACGATCTGGAAGTGGTGTGCTACTGAAGAGCAAATACATGTATTTGCATACATGTATCTTATTTTAATTAGTTTCATAGTACCCGTATTGGAACATTATTTGGTTTCGCTGTGCAACCTTTAGTTTATCTATTGAAACCATACACCCGCAAGGTTGTCCGAATAGTCAAAAAACGGACTACTTTTTTTAGCCGAAACGATGAAAATCGGTCTACCTTTTATGAAACATTCTAAATTTGCACGTGTTTACATCTGAAAACGGATTACTTTTTGTCGCTTAGTCGAACCTTACTGGTGTATGATCTAAACCTTTAGTTCTCTAATTATTCTGTACTATTCTATTCTGTTTATTTCCAGGAGGACCTAAGTCTTGCTCTGGCCCGCGAGCTGATCAACCGGGTCAACGAGTGTGGGGTCGATGTGAATAAGTACGTGCAAATGTGTCAAACTTGGTTCTGATCTTGAGAAAAATAGCGCGTTTGTCCGATAAAAATGACGTAATTTTGAGATTAACCGATCATTTAGTCAAGATTGCTGTAGTATTCGAGTGTGTCTAATTTTTGAAGCTGGAGAAGCCACCTGCTCGATTGGTAAGTTTGGAGAGTTCGGGCCCGTTCTTAGCTTAACGGTCAGTTGGGTCAGTTAGGCAACGATATTTATAAACTCCTTTTTTTCTATCCTAAATGAACATTTATGTTATTTCCAGATGTCTGGAGCATTCAAACACCGCCAACCAGCTGCAATTCGTGGCCGGCCTGGGTCCCCGTAAGTCTGCCCATCTGCTGAAGACGATAAAACAACATGACAACCTCCTGGAGAGCAGGACCAAACTGGTTACCGTCTGTCATATGGGACCGAAGGTGTTCATGAACTGCGCCGGATTCATCAAAATCGACACCGAAAAGGTTGGTGGCGTGTTCCCACGTGCACTCGAACTACACTAGTTTTAGCGTCATTTTCGTAGTTGCGCCGCCGGCGAAGTTGAAACTTCCAATGTGAGCTTTTCCTTTTTTCTTTTGAGGGTTTTCTGATATTCTTGACCATTTCGCTCCTGCTAATTGTGTGAAACTTCTAATTTTGTGATTGATTTCAGGTGGCCGACCGCACCGATGCCTACGTGGAGGTATTGGACGGTTCCAGGGTTCATCCGGAGACCTACGAATGGGCCAGGAAAATGGCCGTCGACGCACTCGAGGTACGGGTTTACGGGTGTTTGGGGGGAATTAGAGGCATACTACGATATAGTCGAAAAACTACCCGTTTCCAGCTTGTGTCGGGGTATTCGTCGATTTTTGATGCAAATTCAGGGATTATTTCGTTAAAGACCAAGAGTTATTGTGGGTGGGGGGGGGGGGGGGTTGTCCGATAGGTACATGGAGGTCCCATTGGTTCAGAGATTGTACGTCTCGTTAAATCATTATTCGTTCGTTATACGCTCCAAATCAATAAGACAAGTATTCAATAGTTTGTGTCAATTTGTTTCTCTGTAAAGTAAGTATATTTGTTTTAAATGTATTTTATTGTGTTTGTAGGTGGACGACAACGCGGACCAAACAGCGGCTCTGGAGGAGATTCTACAGGCACCCGATCGACTGAAAGATCTCGATTTGGACGCATTTGCCGACGAATTGAAGAGACAAGTGGGGAATATTGATTATACCACAACTAAATGGAATAGTATAGGAGATAGGAGAAGTAGATTAGAATAGTAGTACTAGAAGTAATTCCTTTATACCCCAGTAAAGTGGTCCAAGTAGCCCGAAAAATCGAAGAAAGGGCTACTTTTTTTGCCAAAAAAGGAGGAGATTGGGCGGTTTTTAATGCAAAATCGTTAAATCAAAAAACGAGCCATTTTTTGTCGACTAGTCGTACCTTACTGGTTACTAGTGTACGCATGTTAGTTGTTTATTCACACCATTGACGATATTCTCGTTTCTCTTTCCTTGATGATTCTCTCGTATCGTGGTATTCATACCAAAATAAGAAAGTTGTTTGTGTAAGATGGTGATGGAAAAGTTTTTGTTCTTCAACCAAAAACAGGTGGTCCTTCATTCAGTTACACAAGACATTTATCATACATGTATTGATAGTATGTATTATCATCAGTAATCTTCTTATTCTTATCTTCCTAATCCTATCAGTTCATTTCTTACGACTGTTTTTTTTTAGTAATAATATGAAGTTTTTCTGTCTTCTAGGGTTTCGGTGACAAGAAGGACACTCTGTATGACATTTCGGCCGAGTTGAACAAGCGATATAGGGACCAGCGAAAGGCCTTCTGTCAACTGTCCAGCGAGGTTTGTCCCACACAATTTCAGGCCAATTCTCCTCGATTGACCAGCTACAAAAGCGAAAGAGCACGCAGGTCAATGAGAACGCAAGCAGGCTGAAACAGTCTGCGTCTCTCTGATCAGCGCACTCTCTCGTCGAGGCCGCTACAAAAGTAGCTGGCCAATTGGCCGGGAATTGTCTGAGTGTCTCCGACAATTTTCAGCCATTTAGCATACCACTTGTAGAGCGGCCTCGACGAGAGAGTACACGGATCAGAGAGACGCAGATTTTCTGATAATGTCTGCAGCTTGCCGTGTTCTTTTGCTGTTGCTTCTGGCTAATTGCAGAGAATTGTACTTGTTCTGGGACTTTGTTAAGGTATATGAGGACCATGGTGGTTTGTGGTTATGTATGCGAATCTTCTTGAAAAAAAGGACGATTATGTGGTCCAATCGTAACGCTTCAGTCCTAAACTGCAATACATTTTTTATTTGCAGTTTAAAGGACCGTTGACACGGGATTGGTCAACATAATAGTCCTGCTTTATTTTTTTCAGGGCTATACAGAAGTATCGCTCAGCTAATTATCAAACTTTTTAGGAGCTGTTTGCCCTGGTTTCCAAGTCGGCCAAAGATTTCGCCGTCGGAAAACGGATGCCCGGTATTGTTATCGGAGTCCAGTACAAGAAGTTGTCCGATGAAGACAGAAACAAGCACGAGGCGGTAGGTCAAATTCACTTTATTTGAAATAATATAAAGTTTACTTTCATAAATCATTGAACAAGTAGTAGTATGAACTACATAGCTAACAGGCTGTTACTGTTCCCAATCTCTACGAAATCTTTTCAAGTTTCGAGACATCTTCTTATCGATGAATTCATTTATTATCTATTTTTGGTAATATTTGTAATTGGTTTTTTTTTTCAGGAAGGGCGAGACGGCTCGAACATGTGGAAGTGTGGCTTCTGTCACACGTCGTTCAACGGGGCCTCCGATTTGTGGGAACACGTGAATAGCCAGGTGGGCACAGTTGTTGTTGTTGTTGTTGTTGTTTACACCTTGATTTGTTTTGTTGTCTTCCTTATTGTATATCAAACATTTCTTTGGGGTCTTGGGGCTGACTTGACGTCAGTTGACGTTATTTTTTTTAGAATTGGTTGATAGTTCGTGTATTTCATATGTGTTTTGCAGGACACGCGAGCAGGTGGTTGTCCGGGAATTCCGGTGGGAATCCGCGTCCGGTTGGACAACGGAATAACCGGCTTCGTGCCGAATAAAATGCTCAGCGACAGGCCGGAAACGTTCAAGAATCCTCTCGAGAGAGTCAAGGTTGGTACGGGCGATCTTTGAACTTTGAACTGTCACCTATTAAAGTAGGACGATTATGTGGACCGATTCCGACGCATCGGTCCTCTAAACTGCAATTGAAAGTATTATTGCAGTTTAAAGGACCAAAGCGTTGGGATTGATCCACTTCATCGTCCTTCTTTAACGGGCAGCCAACGAATCAATATATGACTAGACAGACAGAATAGTCTGTGAGTAATTGGTAAACCGGTTCGTTGCTCCGGTTCGTTAACTTGCTTTGTGACTTTCATACTTTTATTGAAACGCTAGCGTGACATTTCACTTTACCTGCCCTGTTTTCTACACGAAAATCAGGGACTGAGGCCGAGTTTTAGGTTCATGGCGCCGTAGAAATCTCTCGAAAATCTCATGAGCTAGCTCATGAGCAATATCTTATATCTCACGAACTTCTCACGAGATAGTAGCTGTTCGTGAGCTTCTCATAGGAAACTCATATGAGTTGCTACGCCGCATGGTTGTCATTAAAACCAACCGTTGACTGCCCACCTGGTTGGTACCACATTTGGTACCAACTAAGTTTTTCCCCTAGGTAATTATCCGATCAAACCAGAAATGTTGGTTATGGGTTCCTCGCGCAATTGTAAGAAAGCTTAAAGTAGGACGATTATGTGCTCCAATCTCGGCGCGTCAGTCCTCTAAACTGCAATTGAAAAATGTATTGCTGTTTAAAGGACTGAAGCGTTGAGATCGGAGCACATAATCGTCATTTTTTAAGGATCCCCGGTCAGTTAACCGGGCTATTTCACCTATGACTTTACTGACAGCCTCTTCTCTTCAGATCAACCAGCCGCTGTACTGTCGAATCATCAAGTTCGACCCGGAGAAGTTCTCGTGTCTTCTGTCGACTCGAACCTCGGATTTGACACGGGAAGACGAGACGGAGAAGGACAGGTGAGCGGCTCTTGGGAAACGGAGATGATATCGATTTATTGATTGTTTCCGAATTCTCCAAACTGCTCTTGATCTGTGCACAGAGCACTTGTGGGAAACAAAACTGTCATACTCCTCTTCTTTATTTCCAAATTTCTCTATATCTCTCTCTTTTTGTCTTTATCACTTTTCTCTCTCTCTCTCTCTTTCTCTTTCCCTCTCTATCTCCCCCTCTCTCTTTCTCTTCCGCTCTTTCTCTCTCCCCTCTACATCTCTCGTCTCTTCCAGATCCTGGGACTTCAATGCCGAGATAGAAGACGCTGAAATAGACAAGGATTTGAAGGAAAAGAAGAAGGCGGCCGCGGTTCGTTTTTCCATTTGGTATTGAATGATGACGTCATCGGCCCATATTATTTACATGGCGTATAGTGTCTACTATACCGACACAGCACACGCACGATACGTATTGTTTCTCGTCGATCCAATAGTTTCAGCCCGAGTCTCGGTCAAACGTAAATCGAGTAAGCTACAATAACATTGTTTTGTAAAATAAAGTTTTCCCGTTCCTGACGTGTTGATCACGCTTAAAGTAGGACGATTGAGTGGATCCATCCCGTGTCAACGGCTCTTTGAACTGCGATTGAAAAATGTATTGCAGTTTAAAGGACTGAAGCGTTGCGATTGGACCACATGATCGTCCTTCTTTAAAGTGATGTGAGAACTTATCTAACATGTTTCACTGTAATAATGTATGTTCATTCAGAACAGCGAGGGAGGTCAATTGAAGCGAGTTATCCAACACCCGAACTTCTACAATGTCTCCTACTCAGATGCCGTCAGACAGCTGAATAAGTTGGAACAGGTACGCGGACAGAGTTATCGATTGAGTTTTATCGATCTTGTTGAGCAACTATTTGAAACAGGTTTTTGTTCTCTGAAAACGCTTGGTTATGGAAATGGAAACTAAACTATCAAAACGAGTGGGCGACAATTCAGCTGAAACATTTGGCCGATGTCTCTTATCAATATATGTTTCAATGGTTCTTCCCCAAACGTGTGCAAACTCATTCTAACCGTATAGACTAACTTTGGTGACCGTTCGATTTGGCAGTTGTAGCTCTCACTTGAGTTATGGTTTGTAGCTAAACAGTTTCTAGCTGAATCGTCGCCCACTCCTGAAACGCATCAGACCGTTACCTTAGAAGAACGAAGTAAAGATCACGTGAAAATCGTGTGAACAGTGATCGTTTGAAAAATCTTTGTGGTTTCAGTTTTAGTTTGCCCAAAACATCGTAGTTTGTAGTGTGCTGCTCATACACCGCCAAGGGCCTCTTATTCCTTCAAAATTCTCGCTGACCCTCCGTGTTTTCTCGTGGCGCGACCCCCCGAAACGGCGACATTCAACCATTTTACGTAAGATTATAGGTGGTTTCGCATGAAATGCGTTAGTTAACAGCTCGCGACCCCTACTTTTTACAAGTATTTGTTCGCGACTCCCCCTTTTATGAGGGGCCTTGGCGGTGTATGGTGCTGATCATTCCTCGGTTGCAGGGCGACGCGGTGATTCGTCCCTCGTCTAAGAAGGAGGACCATCTGACAGTCACCTGGAAGGTGGCCGAGGGCATATTCGTCAATGTTGATGTGAAGGAGGAGGACAAGGAACAGTCGTTTACACTCGGAAAGAGACTGTTCATCGAGTGCGTATTGATTTATTGATTATTTGAGTGGATTATCGATTAATAAGGAGATATTTACTATTTGAGGATTGTCGGCCATTTAGGAGGTTTTAATTTAATTATTATTGCACATTATTTCGCTAGAAAGGTTGTCTTTCGAGAGGGTTTTTTTTTTGAGAAAATATTAACATTCACTGAGTCTTGATTCGTTTTCAGTAAGAAATAACCTTGTATATATTATTGTCATTAAATTGTCATCTTGCAGAGATGAGGAGTTTGAGGATTTGACTGAAATTCTCGCCCGTTGTATTCAACCGATGGCCGCCAACGCTCGCGATATCATACAGCACAAGGTGCGGTTTCTATATTTCTAGCGTCAAATGAATATTAAAGCAACTAGAGTTTAAACCTGTCAAGTTTCGAGATTTTGAATAGCGGGTCACTGACCGTTTTTAGTCTATTGGCCTGTACTAATGTTTGAACTCAGTTATTATTTTCAGTTTAAGGGATGGTCTGTTTCATGGAAGGATGCTGTTTTCAACAGCCCCTATTTGAAAAATAATATAATACAATGTTGGTATTCTCGAATGGAAACTGAAAAATTTGATGCCCAATTACAAAGTACAGCTATATAAATCTGGGCGAATTGGTTGGAACCGATCGAAATGAAAATATGATCATCATTAATGATAGTAATATTAGTAATGTATTCTAGTACTACCTGAATGGAGTTGTGGCCGAAGACCGCGAGCAAATTGAGCACAGATTGATGCAGGAACGAGAGAAGGCGCCACTACGAACACCGTACGTTTCTCTCATTTTAGCACTCTATTCTGTCGTTTTCAGACTATTTTGCGAAAATTCAACGAAACATGTTCATTTCTCTGGTTTTTAGGCATGGAAGAAGAGGCTTTTGTACGTTTCTCTCACTTCTTTCACTACTTTTTACGTTTTCAGTATATGTCGCTAAAATTTAACGCATTTCTGCTTTTTGCATGCTCTGTCATGAAAACATTGTTGGTTTTTCGACACGAAATCATAAAACTTGGGTATTTCGATAACTGGTTCATTTTAGAAAAAAAGTGACTTGTGTATTCAACTTTAAACTTATAAAGTGTTTTATTATCAATTATAATTACAGTTATTATTACCGCTCGGTTGCAGATACTACTTCACGCCGTGCACCAATCAGTTTGCCGGTAAATTCGTCATCTCCTACCAGTTGGGCTCGAGGGTGCGCCACGAGTATCTCACACGTGAGTTATTATACTAGAATGCATTCTCACGTAGACTACTACAGTAAGCACGTGAAGATCAGATTAGCACTCGTCAAACATTTGTTTTGCTCAACTCGAAAAATTGCAAAGTTTGGAAAGTGCTATTTTTTTCGTACAATTGATGTTTTCAGCCACTGACTACATTTAGCAATGCTATTTGTCATAGGAAATTGGGAAAATAAGAATTTAAACTCTCTTATTTACTCAGTTATCAAGTGTTGGACATGTATCGATGGATTCCTTTCATTATTGAGTTGGAACGGTTATCGGGTATTCACCATAGGAAAGTTAGAAACAGGTTTCCACATTAATGCACAATTATCGATTGATTCCATTTCAGCGACGGCGTACGGGATCCGTTTCCGTAAGCAGGTGTTCTCCTCGTTGCATCGTCTTATCGATTGGTTCAAGATCCACTACCGCGAGCCGCCCCCGGGCATGGGGGGAGGAATGGCCATGGGGCATTCCTATGATCAGAGGGGACAGCGACAACAAGCTGGTATGTTACAAGTTTTAATAGATGTAAAGTGGACCAAATTCATTGAATGTCGAATGAGTGACAATACGCAACTGACTGTTTAGAATGAACTGCTCAAAGCTCATACAAAGCTATCAAAAAGGTACACAGAACAAGGTTCAATTTTTTGGTTTTGATACTTTTTGAATCCAAATAATTTTGTATTTCCAGCCTATCGCTGATTTCTTCTCTGCCTGCCTGCATTCTCTCCCGTTACCGGTCTCTCGAGGTTCATCTCTCAATCCTTCCCGATCAATAAATCAATAACGACCTTTGCTTCCCTTCTCATTGACCCTGTCCATTGAATTGTCTGTTGTCATGGTTGTTTACGTGTTTTGTATATTATTTATTGTTCTCTTGCTCTATGATTTTATTTTGAAAGGAAATTCTAAGATCTAATTACAGTTGCTCCCTCCCTCTTCTAATTGTTATTTGTTGATTTTAGTCCATCTGCTCTAACTATTTGAACCTAGTTAAACCTTGAAATAGTTTGAATAATAATTTTATGAATAATAATAAGCGAGGTTTCACAGATTCAACTAGGGTTAATTATAGAGTGGGTTCAGATAGGGTCGTGTTAGCAATCTGAGTGTTATTCCCATTACAAGTCGGTGATCTTTTGTTGTTTCTGTGTTTTATTTTAAAGTGTTCATTATATTTCCATGATTATCCTATATTTGACATTTGATGGAAAACAAAGTTCGAGACGGGATCAATAAACTGTTTTTAGTAATGTTTTGTTTCAATGAAATTGGTGGATGTAAATACAAATGTTGATTTTGGTGAAAATAGATGTATATTTTGGATATGATAGGAAAGTTTTCTCTGATTTAGTGAAGAAATTGGTTATATATCAGACAGTTTTATTCGCCTGCGCGAAAGTGTGGCAACCCGTACTAGATTTTCGCTTTTTGTCAACTGGTATTGGAAGAATTTCATATGACTCCGTCTGCGCCGCATAATGGAAACCCGTACTAGATACGGCGCAGGCAGGGAGCCGCCTATATAGGCCAGGACTCTCAGACCAGAATAAATCCCTTTCTGGTCATTGTCAGTGGTACGTTGCCGCGGCGATTGTCTCCTAGGGAGAGAGCAAAGTGATGTAGTAGACGGTCATGCGTTCCTGACGGGTGAATATTAATAAAATGCATCCAACATTCATTTTTCTCATATTTTCCGAGTATTCGAGAAGCAGGCTAGGGCACTTCCGGAATGTATCATGTGAAATGCTGTGAAACCTTTCCAATTATAGGTTTTGCATGTAGTTACGTCACTTTTAAAATTAACTAAGAAGGGTCTAAAATAAGCTTAAATTGTACTGTTGATTGGTAGACACCCGTCGGGAACGCATGCCAACGGTAGATCAAACAGTCGGGTATACTGTATCCCTATTTAGATCGCCGCGGCAACATACCACTGACAACACACTTCTAGGGAACAACCGCTGGCAGGATGGGCTTTGCTTATATAGGCGCCACCCTGGCTGCGCCGTATTTAGTACGGGTTTCTCAGTTGCGGCGGTATAAGGGAGCACAGCTGATCGTGAAGCAATGAAACGAAAAAACTGATATTTCAGACATGTTTCAGACAATTTAGTGAACTATAGTTTGTAGTTTGATCTGTTAGGTTTAAGAAAACGGTTCAACATTGGTGAGACTGTGTGAGAGGGTAAATTGGAGCAGCTTTGAACTGTAGTCTGATCCTCTGATATGTAGTCTGACTTGATAGGTTCAGGTGGATAGTAGAACATTTGTATAACTAACACATTATTCAGTATTGGGCTCCGTTACAAAACTGAATACCTTCACTAATTTGTAAATTTCTTGAACATTTGAGTCTGCGAAGTGCTTTTGAAAGATGACTTCGGGAGTTGTAGTCTTATCTGTAGTGTGATCTGGCCCCGCCCCCTTTCGGGGAGGAGTCACAAGGGAGGGAGACACAGCAGAATAAAAGACACTAAGTCGAATTTTTCATATTTTTCAGAGAAACATGTTTTTGGAGTTAAATTTTTTGCTCTTTTCAGCGAGCATTGTCAGAAGAGTACAGTGGTTTCAACTGATGGACAAAAATGTTAATCCCGAAGTAATCGTCATGAATGTTCAAAATATATATGAAGGTACTTGAAGTCAAACATTTTTTTGTCGCTCATATTTATATTGAGCTGTAACACACACGATAATAAGTGAACAAAAACTGAAAGGACACAAAGGTTAAAAATCTGTACAAACAATAAATGTATTTGTAAATTAACATTGCTGCCATGAAAGTTTACAAAAGAGTTAACAACATTTCTAATGAGAGATGTATGGTAACATCCACGGATAAGCCCCGCCCCTTTTTTCACGGAAGGCGCATGAGTCCCACGGGCGCACAGCAGAAATAAATGAAACAGGTGGACATTTTTCACATGTTTTAAAGAAACATGTTTTCCGGGTGAAAATTTTCGCTCTTTTCGATGAGCAGTATTAGAATGTACAATGGTTTCAACTGAAAGGTTTCTTTTGGAAAGATACATGAATATTACTGTCTTTATTGACAGAGTAGAGAATAGCCTGTCGGTAAAGAGTTGATTGAACTCTGTAGAACATCGTTCGCGAGACACTGCAAATTTACTCAACTATGTTCATGACATTTCCGGGAAATAATAGTGTTTCATGGGAAATGATAACAGATTTGGCGCCGGTTTCCCCTTATCGAATGTAGCCTTTGTAGTACGGTCTTTGACCCGTAGTGTCGGGGTTTGTTTGTGGTTTAGTGCGCCCACGGAAAGGTCTTTGTATTCAGAGCGCCCTACTCATAGGGTCTTCAGTTCAAGTCTCGGGAGGGCCTTAGGGATCACTTCCTAAAGGGCTTTTAAGATAGAACAGAACAGTTTGAATATAGATGGTATATTTGAATCTCACATACAGAGCGACTGCCGCCTCGCTATCTCGAGGAGGCGGAGTCTCGGTAAACGATAGTTGAATGACTCGCTATCTCGAGGAGGTGGAGTCTCGGTAAACGATAGTTAAATGACAGAGGAGTGTGTAGGTTGGAATAGTTTACAACAACAGAACACAGTTGAAAGAAATGTGTTCACTGCGAAAGGAAGTAACGAAAACTATCGAAGAAGTGTGAAACAGTAGGAGAGGCTGGTGGGTACGGAAGGAAGGGAGCGTGCACTGTCACCGTGATATCTCTCTTGTTGTTCCTCTCCTCTCTTATAGGTCGTCGCTTATCTGGAACTGTATCGTGCACGTCATCGAATGAACGATGTGATGAAACGTCATGCCAAAATGGTGAACTTCTTCCCGAAACGATTCTTCCCGAGCCAGTTGGTTCGTTCTAGAACCGAACCAAATTTAAGCCAACAAAGGTGGAACCAAACCATTTCAAGTAGATGAGGCTGAAATTGACCAACTGTGTAGCGTTTATCAGGTTTTGGTTCGGTTCATGTCCGTTTGATTACGAAAGTGAATCAACTGGTTCGGGAAGAAATTTGCCTTTGGAAATGCATGATGACTAAAGGGGGAAAGTTATGATAAAGTGAGGTTTAGTTCTGAATACATTACTAATAAGAAAATATAGAATAGAAGAGTGGGATGGAAACTGAGAAAATGAAGTTGGGACAAAAGTGTGAAGAAAAAAACAAAAAACTCACGTTTTTGTTTTGCTCAAATTGTGGAAATAACTTGATGACAGTTGTCCAGCGAATGTTTTCTGGTGTGTATTTATGACACACCGACCTCTTAAAGGAGAGACTAACTTTTATGACCGAGATGCTATTTCTATTTCGACAGGCCCCTTGGAAAGGAGGAGGGGGAGGGACATGCCCCCATATCCCTCTTGCGCGCTTTCGCGAGAGAAGCGGAGAGATCAGAAAACACAAGAAATATAACGAATGAATTTCCATTGATTCACGTTACAAAACATGCCGAAGTAGATCACTCAGAAAAACTTTTCTTGGGAACACCTCTAGTCCGCTGTTCGTGTACTTTGATTCCGTTATTTGTTGGTGGAACTTCGTGCACGTATCTTGAAAAACTTCGACGTAGATATCAATGGGGCTGACTTCTACAAAAGATCGAAGTAAGCCAAGTCCCCATATTGATCAGATATGGTTTGGTAATGAGATTATAAGTAGCGAAGAGAACAAACATATAAATCAGTGGACTCATAAATAGACAGTCATTTCGACACCTTGGGAGTATAAAATGGAAGATTCTATAGACAGGCGAGACCTGTCAAACTACCAGTTTCGGTAATCTTCTGAACTCCACTGTTTCCTCTTTTCCATTTGTCTCAGAACCTTCTCAACTGAATAGGATGGGTTTTGTAAATTATGGCGTGTATCGCGATCAAATTAGAATTCAGCGATGGTCATCTCCTATAACTCTTTTAATGAAGTACTGAGTTAACCGTATCACTTAGCCGTTCAACTGGCTAATATTAAACCCTTTGTTAGCTACTTTTTAATCGCATTATTCTCATAAAACGGGTTGTTAAAAGATGTTAAAAAGTGGCTAACCCGGTTACTTGTGGAATTGGCCCTAAGTTGTACAAGAGCACTTCAGTTGCGCCATCTCTTGAATATAGCTTCTGTACAACAGATTCGCAATTACCATATGGCCACATCTGCTAGATAATACCCAATTGACTTCATAAACGTACCACTTTGAACAGAAAACAGAAAGTTTATGATAACCACATAATATACCGAAAATAATAATATAATAACAACGACCTTATAATAATAATAGGGTACAATATCGCATTGTAGCGTTTCAAACCTCTTCCCAATGGTATTTAAAAAAATACCGACACGACGCAGCAAAAATACATGTTTTTCCACGTCAAAAGTCGGAACAGTTTCAAATCGATTCGAATGGCTTTTAATGCATGTAAGATGAATATTCAACTCTTCCTGATGTTATTTTAGAAAAAGTAGATCATAGGACCCAAACTATACACTAATCGGTTCAATGCAAAACTTGTGCCTGAGGCGGGATTCGAACCCGCGAAGGATTTCTCCGTGCGATCATAAGTCGCATGCCGTTGACCACTTGGCTACCCAGGCCTGTCACTGAATCCTCAAACCAGCCTGGTATGGCAGCGCTCGTTCAGGTCAACCAAATTTACACACCACACCATAATAATACAACTAAAGGATTATTTTGACTTTTAATAATCAAATAACTAATTGAAGATGAAGTATAATAGTCCAAAAACGTTTTGTTGAGTTTTCTGCGTAAGAGTTCGCTTTCAAAAACATCTTCATACTCTAAATAAGACGTTTGGTTGCAGCAAATTTTCACGTCACATGTCGGAAGAGTTTCAAATCGATTCGAATGGCTTTTAATGCATGTAAGATGAATATTCAACTCTTCCTGATGTCATTTTAGAAAAAGTAGATCATATGACCCAATATATCTTCCAGTCGGTTAAATGCAAAACTTTTGCCTGAGGCGGGATTCGAACCCGCGAAGGATTTCTCCGAGCGATCATAAGTCGCATGCCGTTGACCACTTGGCTACCCAGGCCTGTCACTGAATCCTCAAACCAGCCTGGTATGGCAGCGCTCGTTCAGGTCAACCAAATTTACACACCACACCATAATAATACAACTAAAGGATTATTTTGACTTTTAATAATCAAATAACTAATTGAAGATGAAGTATAATAGTCCAAAAACGTTTTGTTGAGTTTTCTGCGTAAGAGTTCGCTTTCAAAAACATCTTCATACTCTAAATAAGACGTTTGGTTGCAGCAAATTTTCACGTCACATGTCGGAAGAGTTTCAAATCGATTCGAATGGCTTTTAATGCATGTAAGATGAATATTCAACTCTTCCTGATGTCATTTTAGAAAAAGTAGATCATATGACCCAATATATCTTCCAGTCGGTTAAATGCAAAACTTTTGCCTGAGGCGGGATTCGAACCCGCGAAGGATTTCTCCGTGCGATCATAAGTCGCATGCCTTTGACCACTTGGCTACCCAGGCCTGTCACTGAATCCTCAAACCAGCCTGGTATGGCAGCGCTCGTTCAGGTCAACCAAATTTACACACCACACCATAATAATACAACTAAAGATTTTAAACTTTAATAACCAAATAACTCATTGAAGATTAAGTATAATAGTCCAAAAACGTTTTGTTGAGTTTTCTGCGTAAGAGTTCGCTTTCAAAAACATCTTCATACTCTAAATAAGACGTTTGGTTGCAGCAAATTTTCACGTCACATGTCGGAAGAGTTTCAAATCGATTCGAATGGCTTTTAATGCATGTAAGATGAATATTCAACTCTTCCTGATGTCATTTTAGAAAAAGTAGATCATATGACCCAATATATCTTCCAGTCGGTTAAATGCAAAACTTTTGCCTGAGGCGGGATTCGAACCCGCGAAGGATTTCTCCGTGCGATCATAAGTCGCATGCCTTTGACCACTTGGCTACCCAGGCCTGTCACTGAATCCTCAAACCAGCCTGGTATGGCAGCGCTCGTTCAGGTCAACCAAATTTACACACCACACCATAATAATACAACTAAAGATTTTAAACTTTAATAACCAAATAACTCATTGAAGATTAAGTATAATAGTCCAAAAACGTTTTGTTGAGTTTTCTGCGTAAGAGTTCGCTTTCAAAAACATCTTCATACTCTAAATAAGACGTTTGGTTGCAGCAAATTTTCACGTCACATGTCGGAAGAGTTTCAAATCGATTCGAATGGCTTTTAATGCATGTAAGATGAATATTCAACTCTTCCTGATGTCATTTTAGAAAAAGTAGATCATATGACCCAATATATCTTCCAGTCGGTTAAATGCAAAACTTTTGCCTGAGGCGGGATTCGAACCCGCGAAGGATTTCTCCGTGCGATCATAAGTCGCATGCCGTTGACCACTTGGCTACCCAGGCCTGTCACTGAATCCTCAAACCAGCCTGGTATGGCAGCGCTCGTTCAGGTCAACCAAATTTACACACCACACCATAATAATACAACTAAAGGATTATTTTGACTTTTAATAATCAAATAACTAATTGAAGATGAAGTATAATAGTCCAAAAACGTTTTGTTGAGTTTTCTGCGTAAGAGTTCGCTTTCAAAAACATCTTCATACTCTAAATAAGACGTTTGGTTGCAGCAAATTTTCACGTCACATGTCGGAAGAGTTTCAAATCGATTCGAATGGCTTTTAATGCATGTAAGATGAATATTCAACTCTTCCTGATGTCATTTTAGAAAAAGTAGATCATATGACCCAATATATCTTCCAGTCGGTTAAATGCAAAACTTTTGCCTGAGGCGGGATTCGAACCCGCGAAGGATTTCTCCGAGCGATCATAAGTCGCATGCCGTTGACCACTTGGCTACCCAGGCCTGTCACTGAATCCTCAAACCAGCCTGGTATGGCAGCGCTCGTTCAGGTCAACCAAATTTACACACCACACCATAATAATACAACTAAAGGATTATTTTGACTTTTAATAATCAAATAACTAATTGAAGATGAAGTATAATAGTCAAAAAACGTTTTGTTGAGTTTTCTGCGTAAGAGTTCGCTTTCAAAAACATCTTCATACTCTAAATAAGACGTTTGGTTGCAGCAAATTTTCACGTCACATGTCGGAAGAGTTTCAAATCGATTCGAATGGCTTTTAATGCATGTAAGATGAATATTCAACTCTTCCTGATGTCATTTTAGAAAAAGTAGATCATATGACCCAATATATCTTCCAGTCGGTTAAATGCAAAACTTTTGCCTGAGGCGGGATTCGAACCCGCGAAGGATTTCTCCGTGCGATCATAAGTCGCATGCCTTTGACCACTTGGCTACCCAGGCCTGTCACTGAATCCTCAAACCAGCCTGGTATGGCAGCGCTCGTTCAGGTCAACCAAATTTACACACCACACCATAATAATACAACTAAAGGATTATTTTGACTTTTAATAATCAAATAACTAATTGAAGATGAAGTATAATAGTCCAAAAACGTTTTGTTGAGTTTTCTGCGTAAGAGTTCGCTTTCAAAAACATCTTCATACTCTAAATAAGACGTTTGGTTGCAGCAAATTTTCACGTCACATGTCGGAAGAGTTTCAAATCGATTCGAATGGCTTTTAATGCATGTAAGATGAATATTCAACTCTTCCTGATGTCATTTTAGAAAAAGTAGATCATATGACCCAATATATCTTCCAGTCGGTTAAATGCAAAACTTTTGCCTGAGGCGGGATTCGAACCCGCGAAGGATTTCTCCGAGCGATCATAAGTCGCATGCCGTTGACCACTTGGCTACCCAGGCCTGTCACTGAATCCTCAAACCAGCCTGGTATGGCAGCGCTCGTTCAGGTCAACCAAATTTACACACCACACCATAATAATACAACTAAAGGATTATTTTGACTTTTAATAATCAAATAACTAATTGAAGATGAAGTATAATAGTCCAAAAACGTTTTGTTGAGTTTTCTGCGTAAGAGTTCGC
The DNA here is from genome assembly GCA_964036275.1 of Litoditis marina. Classification (NCBI taxonomy): domain Eukaryota; kingdom Metazoa; phylum Nematoda; class Chromadorea; order Rhabditida; family Rhabditidae; genus Litoditis; species Litoditis marina. The sequence goes on along the minus strand of OZ038435.1, from coordinate 20,288,307 downwards.
TTTCAAAAACATCTTCATACTCTAAATAAGACGTTTGGTTGCAGCAAATTTTCACGTCACATGTCGGAAGAGTTTCAAATCGATTCGAATGGCTTTTAATGCATGTAAGATGAATATTCAACTCTTCCTGATGTCATTTTAGAAAAAGTAGATCATATGACCCAATATATCTTCCAGTCGGTTAAATGCAAAACTTTTGCCTGAGGCGGGATTCGAACCCGCGAAGGATTTCTCCGTGCGATCATAAGTCGCATGCCGTTGACCACTTGGCTACCCAGGCCTGTCACTGAATCCTCAAACCAGCCTGGTATGGCAGCGCTCGTTCAGGTCAACCAAATTTACACACCACACCATAATAATACAACTAAAGGATTATTTTGACTTTTAATAATCAAATAACTAATTGCAGATGAAGTATAATAGTCCAAAAACGTTTTGTTGAGTTTTCTGCGTAAGAGTTCGCTTTCAAAAACATCTTCATACTCTAAATAAGACGTTTGGTTGCAGCAAATTTTCACGTCACATGTCGGAAGAGTTTCAAATCGATTCGAATGGCTTTTAATGCATGTAAGATGAATATTCAACTCTTCCTAATGTCATTTTAGAAAAAGTAGATCATATGACCCAATATATCTTCCAGTCGGTTAAATGCAAAACTTTTGCCTGAGGCGGGATTCGAACCCGCGAAGGATTTCTCCGTGCGATCATAAGTCGCATGCCGTTGACCACTTGGCTACCCAGGCCTGTCACTGAATCCTCAAACCAGCCTGGTATGGCAGCGCTCGTTCAGGTCAACCAAATTTACACACCACACCATAATAATACAACTAAAGGATTATTTTGACTTTTAATAATCAAATAACTAATTGAAGATGAAGTATAATAGTCCAAAAACGTTTTGTTGAGTTTTCTGCGTAAGAGTTCGCTTTCAAAAACATCTTCATACTCTAAATAAGACGTTTGGTTGCAGCAAATTTTCACGTCACATGTCGGAAGAGTTTCAAATCGATTCGAATGGCTTTTAATGCATGTAAGATGAATATTCAACTCTTCCTAATGTCATTTTAGAAAAAGTAGATCATATGACCCAATATATCTTCCAGTCGGTTAAATGCAAAACTTTTGCCTGAGGCGGGATTCGAACCCGCGAAGGATTTCTCCGTGCGATCATAAGTCGCATGCCGTTGACCACTTGGCTACCCAGGCCTGTCACTGAATCCTCAAACCAGCCTGGTATGGCAGCGCTCGTTCAGGTCAACCAAATTTACACACCACACCATAATAATACAACTAAAGGATTATTTTGACTTTTAATAATCAAATAACTAATTGAAGATGAAGTATAATAGTCCAAAAACGTTTTGTTGAGTTTTCTGCGTAAGAGTTCGCTTTCAAAAACATCTTCATACTCTAAATAAGACGTTTGGTTGCAGCAAATTTTCACGTCACATGTCGGAAGAGTTTCAAATCGATTCGAATGGCTTTTAATGCATGTAAGATGAATATTCAACTCTTCCTAATGTCATTTTAGAAAAAGTAGATCATATGACCCAATATATCTTCCAGTCGGTTAAATGCAAAACTTTTGCCTGAGGCGGGATTCGAACCCGCGAAGGATTTCTCCGTGCGATCATAAGTCGCATGCCGTTGACCACTTGGCTACCCAGGCCTGTCACTGAATCCTCAAACCAGCCTGGTATGGCAGCGCTCGTTCAGGTCAACCAAATTTACACACCACACCATAATAATACAACTAAAGGATTATTTTGACTTTTAATAATCAAATAACTAATTGAAGATGAAGTATAATAGTCCAAAAACGTTTTGTTGAGTTTTCTGCGTAAGAGTTCGCTTTCAAAAACATCTTCATACTCTAAATAAGACGTTTGGTTGCAGCAAATTTTCACGTCACATGTCGGAAGAGTTTCAAATCGATTCGAATGGCTTTTAATGCATGTAAGATGAATATTCAACTCTTCCTAATGTCATTTTAGAAAAAGTAGATCATATGACCCAATATATCTTCCAGTCGGTTAAATGCAAAACTTTTGCCTGAGGCGGGATTCGAACCCGCGAAGGATTTCTCCGTGCGATCATAAGTCGCATGCCGTTGACCACTTGGCTACCCAGGCCTGTCACTGAATCCTCAAACCAGCCTGGTATGGCAGCGCTCGTTCAGGTCAACCAAATTTACACACCACACCATAATAATACAACTAAAGATTTTAAACTTTAATAATCAAATAACTAATTGAAGATGAAGTATAATAGTCCAAAAACGTTTTGTTGAGTTTTCTGCGTAAGAGTTCGCTTTCAAAAACATCTTCATACTCTAAATAAGACGTTTGGTTGCAGCAAATTTTCACGTCACATGTCGGAAGAGTTTCAAATCGATTCGAATGGCTTTTAATGCATGTAAGATGAATATTCAACTCTTCCTAATGTCATTTTAGAAAAAGTAGATCATATGACCCAATATATCTTCCAGTCGGTTAAATGCAAAACTTTTGCCTGAGGCGGGATTCGAACCCGCGAAGGATTTCTCCGTGCGATCATAAGTCGCATGCCGTTGACCACTTGGCTACCCAGGCCTGTCACTGAATCCTCAAACCAGCCTGGTATGGCAGCGCTCGTTCAGGTCAACCAAATTTACACACCACACCATAATAATACAACTAAAGGATTATTTTGACTTTTAATAACCAAATAACTCATTGAAGATGAAGTATAATAGTCCAAAAACGTTTTGTTGAGTTTTCTGCGTAAGAGTTCGCTTTCAAAAACATCTTCATACTCTAAATAAGACGTTTGGTTGCAGCAAATTTTCACGTCACATGTCGGAAGAGTTTCAAATCGATTCGAATGGCTTTTAATGCATGTAAGATGAATATTAAACTCTTCCTGATGTCATTTTAGAAAAAGTAGATCATATGACCCAATATATCTTCCAGTCGGTTAAATGCAAAACTTTTGCCTGAGGCGGGATTCGAACCCGCGAAGGATTTCTCCGTGCGATCATAAGTCGCATGCCGTTGACCACTTGGCTACCCATGCCTGTCACTGAATCCTCAAACCAGCCTGGTATGGCAGCGCTCGTTCAGGTCAACCAAATTTACACACCACACCATAATAATACAACTAAAGGATTATTTTGACTTTTACTAACCAAATAACTAATTGCAGATGAAGTATAATAGTCCAAAAACGTTTTGTTGAGTTTTCTGCGTAAGAGTTCGCTTTCAAAAACATCTTCATACTCTAAATAAGACGTTTGGTTGCAGCAAATTTTCACGTCACATGTCGGAAGAGTTTCAAATCGATTCGAATGGCTTTTAATGCATGTAAGATGAATATTAAACTCTTCCTGATGTCATTTTAGAAAAAGTAGATCATATGACCCAATATATCTTCCAGTCGGTTAAATGCAAAACTTTTGCCTGAGGCGGGATTCGAACCCGCGAAGGATTTCTCCGTGCGATCATAAGTCGCATGCCGTTGACCACTTGGCTACCCAGGCCTGTCACTGAATCCTCAAACCAGCCTGGTATGGCAGCGCTCGTTCAGGTCAACCAAATTTACACACCACACCATAATAATACAACTAAAGGATTATTTTGACTTTTACTAACCAAATAACTAACTGCAGATGAAGTATAATAGTCCAAAAACGTTTTGTTGAGTTTTCTGCGTAAGAGTTCGCTTTCAAAAACATCTTCATACTCTAAATAAGACGTTTGGTTGCAGCAAATTTTCACGTCACATGTCGGAAGAGTTTCAAATCGATTCGAATGGCTTTTAATGCATGTAAGATGAATATTCAACTCTTCCTGATGTCATTTTAGAAAAAGTAGATCATATGACCCAATATATCTTCCAGTCGGTTAAATGCAAAACTTTTGCCTGAGGCGGGATTCGAACCCGCGAAGGATTTCTCCGTGCGATCATAAGTCGCATGCCGTTGACCACTTGGCTACCCAGGCCTGTCACTGAATCCTCAAACCAGCCTGGTATGGCAGCGCTCGTTCAGGTCAACCAAATTTACACACCACACCATAATAATACAACTAAAGGATTATTTTGACTTTTAATAATCAAATAACTAATTGCAGATGAAGTATAATAGTCCAAAAACGTTTTGTTGAGTTTTCTGCGTAAGAGTTCGCTTTCAAAAACATCTTCATACTCTAAATAAGACGTTTGGTTGCAGCAAATTTTCACGTCACATGTCGGAAGAGTTTCAAATCGATTCGAATGGCTTTTAATGCATGTAAGATGAATATTCAACTCTTCCTGATGTCATTTTAGAAAAAGTAGATCATATGACCCAAAATATCTTCCAGTCGGTTAAATGCAAAACTTTTGCCTGAGGCGGGATTCGAACCCGCGAAGGATTTCTCCGTGCGATCATAAGTCGCATGCCGTTGACCACTTGGCTACCCATGCCTGTCACTGAATCCTCAAACCAGCCTGGTATGGCAGCGCTCGTTCAGGTCAACCAAATTTACACACCACACCATAATAATACAACTAAAGGATTATTTTGAATTTTACTAACCAAATAACTAACTGCAGATGAAGTATAATAGTCCAAAAACGTTTTGTTGAGTTTTCTGCGTAAGAGTTCGCTTTCAAAAACATCTTCATACTCTAAATAAGACGTTTGGTTGCAGCAAATTTTCACGTCACATGTCGGAAGAGTTTCAAATTGATTCGAATGGCTTTTAATGCATGTAAGATGAATATTCAACTCTTCCTGATGTCATTTTAGAAAAAGTAGATCATATGACCCAAAATATCTTCCAGTCGGTTAAATGCAAAACTTTTGCCTGAGGCGGGATTCGAACCCGCGAAGGATTTCTCCGTGCGATCATAAGTCGCATGCCGTTGACCACTTGGCTACCCAGGCCTGTCACTGAATCCTCAAACCAGCCTGGTATGGCAGCGCTCGTTCAGGTCAACCAAATTTACACACCACACCATAATAATACAACTAAAGGATTATTTTGAATTTTACTAACCAAATAACTAACTGCAGATGAAGTATAATAGTCCAAAAACGTTTTGTTGAGTTTTCTGCGTAAGAGTTCGCTTTCAAAAACATCTTCATACTCTAAATAAGACGTTTGGTTGCAGCAAATTTTCACGTCACATGTCGGAAGAGTTTCAAATTGATTCGAATGGCTTTTAATGCATGTAAGATGAATATTCAACTCTTCCTGATGTCATTTTAGAAAAAGTAGATCATATGACCCAATATATCTTCCAGTCGGTTAAATGCAAAACTTTTGCCTGAGGCGGGATTCGAACCCGCGAAGGATTTCTCCGTGCGATCATAAGTCGCATGCCGTTGACCACTTGGCTACCCAGACCTGTCACTGAATCCTCAAACCAGCCTGGTATGGCAGCGCTCGTTCAGGTCAACCAAATTTACACACCACACCATAATAATACAACTAAAGGATTATTTTGACTTTTAATAATCAAATAACTAATTGCAGATGAAGTATAATAGTCCAAAAACGTTTTGTTGAGTTTTCTGCGTAAGAGTTCGCTTTCAAAAACATCTTCATACTCTAAATAAGACGTTTGGTTGCAGCAAATTTTCACGTCACATGTCGGAAGAGTTTCAAATCGATTCGAATGGCTTTTAATGCATGTAAGATGAATATTCAACTCTTCCTGATGTCATTTTAGAAAAAGTAGATCATATGACCCAAAATATCTTCCAGTCGGTTAAATGCAAAACTTTTGCCTGAGGCGGGATTCGAACCCGCGAAGGATTTCTCCGTGCGATCATAAGTCGCATGCCGTTGACCACTTGGCTACCCAGGCCTGTCACTGAATCCTCAAACCAGCCTGGTATGGCAGCGCTCGTTCAGGTCAACCAAATTTACACACCACACCATAATAATACAACTAAAGGATTATTTTGAATTTTACTAACCAAATAACTAATTGCAGATGAAGTATAATAGTCCAAAAACGTTTTGTTGAGTTTTCTGCGTAAGAGTTCGCTTTCAAAAACATCTTCATACTCTAAATAAGACGTTTGGTTGCAGCAAATTTTCACGTCACATGTCGGAAGAGTTTCAAATCGATTCGAATGGCTTTTAATGCATGTAAGATGAATATTCAACTCTTCCTGATGTCATTTTAGAAAAAGTAGATCATATGACCCAATATATCTTCCAGTCGGTTAAATGCAAAACTTTTGCCTGAGGCGGGATTCGAACCCGCGAAGGATTTCTCCGTGCGATCATAAGTCGCATGCCGTTGACCACTTGGCTACCCAGGCCTGTCACTGAATCCTCAAACCAGCCTGGTATGGCAGCGCTCGTTCAGGTCAACCAAATTTACACACCACACCATAATAATACAACTAAAGATTTTAAACTTTAATAACCAAATAACTCATTGAAGATGAAGTATAATAGTCCAAAAACGTTTTGTTGAGTTTTCTGCGTAAGAGTTCGCTTTCAAAAACATCTTCATACTCTAAATAAGACGTTTGGTTGCAGCAAATTTTCACGTCACATGTCGGAAGAGTTTCAAATCGATTCGAATGGCTTTTAATGCATGTAAGATGAATATTCAACTCTTCCTGATGTCATTTTAGAAAAAGTAGATCATATGACCCAATATATCTTCCAGTCGGTTAAATGCAAAACTTTTGCCTGAGGCGGGATTCGAACCCGCGAAGGATTTCTCCGTGCGATCATAAGTCGCATGCCGTTGACCACTTGGCTACCCAGGCCTGTCACTGAATCCTCAAACCAGCCTGGTATGGCAGCGCTCGTTCAGGTCAACCAAATTTACACACCACACCATAATAATACAACTAAAGGATTATTTTGACTTTTAATAATCAAATAACTAATTGCAGATGAAGTATAATAGTCCAAAAACGTTTTGTTGAGTTTTCTGCGTAAGAGTTCGCTTTCAAAAACATCTTCATACTCTAAATAAGACGTTTGGTTGCAGCAAATTTTCACGTCACATGTCGGAAGAGTTTCAAATCGATTCGAATGGCTTTTAATGCATGTAAGATGAATATTCAACTCTTCCTGATGTCATTTTAGAAAAAGTAGATCATATGACCCAAAATATCTTCCAGTCGGTTAAATGCAAAACTTTTGCCTGAGGCGGGATTCGAACCCGCGAAGGATTTCTCCGTGCGATCATAAGTCGCATGCCGTTGACCACTTGGCTACCCAGGCCTGTCACTGAATCCTCAAACCAGCCTGGTATGGCAGCGCTCGTTCAGGTCAACCAAATTTACACACCACACCATAATAATACAACTAAAGGATTATTTTGAATTTTACTAACCAAATAACTAACTGCAGATGAAGTATAATAGTCCAAAAACGTTTTGTTGAGTTTTCTGCGTAAGAGTTCGCTTTCAAAAACATCTTCATACTCTAAATAAGACGTTTGGTTGCAGCAAATTTTCACGTCACATGTCGGAAGAGTTTCAAATTGATTCGAATGGCTTTTAATGCATGTAAGATGAATATTCAACTCTTCCTGATGTCATTTTAGAAAAAGTAGATCATATGACCCAATATATCTTCCAGTCGGTTAAATGCAAAACTTTTGCCTGAGGCGGGATTCGAACCCGCGAAGGATTTCTCCGTGCGATCATAAGTCGCATGCCGTTGACCACTTGGCTACCCAGACCTGTCACTGAATCCTCAAACCAGCCTGGTATGGCAGCGCTCGTTCAGGTCAACCAAATTTACACACCACACCATAATAATACAACTAAAGGGTTATTTTAAACTTTAATAACCAAATAACTCATTGAAGATTAAGTATAATAGTCCCAAAACGTTTTGTTGAGTTTTCTGCGTAAGAGTTCGCTTTCAAAAACATCTTCATACTCTAAATAAGACGTTTGGTTGCAGCAAATTTTCACGTCACATGTCGGAAGAGTTTCAAATCGATTCGAATGGCTTTTAATGCATGTAAGATGAATATTCAACTCTTCCTGATGTCATTTTAGAAAAAGTAGATCATATGACCCAATATATCTTCCAGTCGGTTAAATGCAAAACTTTTGCCTGGGGCGGGATTCGAACCCGCGAAGGATTTCTCCGTGCGATCATAAGTCGCATGCCGTTGACCACTTGGCTACCCAGGCCTGTCACTGAATCCTCAAACCAGCCTGGTATGGCAGCGCTCGTTCAGGTCAACCAAATTTACACACCACACCATAATAATACAACTAAAGGATTATTTTGACTTTTACTAACCAAATAACTAACTGCAGATGAAGTATAATAGTCCAAAAACGTTTTGTTGAGTTTTCTGCGTAAGAGTTCGCTTTCAAAAACATCTTCATTCTCTAAATAAGACGTTTGGTTGCAGCAAATTTTCACGTCACATGTCGGAAGAGTTTCAAATCGATTCGAATGGCTTTTAATGCATGTAAGATGAATATTCAACTCTTCCTGATGTCATTTTAGAAAAAGTAGATCATATGACCCAATATATCTTCCAGTCGGTTAAATGCAAAACTTTTGCCTGGGGCGGGATTCGAACCCGCGAAGGATTTCTCCGTGCGATCATAAGTCGCATGCCGTTGACCACTTGGCTACCCAGGCCTGTCCCTGAATCCTCAAACCAGCCTGGTATGGCAGCGCTCGTTCAGGTCAACCAAATTTACACACCACACCATAATAATACAACTAAAGGATTATTTTGACTTTTACTAACCAAATAACTAACTGCAGATGAAGTATAATAGTCCAAAAACGTTTTGTTGAGTTTTCTGCGTAAGAGTTCGCTTTCAAAAACATCTTCATACTCTAAATAAGACGTTTGGTTGCAGCAAATTTTCACGTCACATGTCGGAAGAGTTTCAAATCGATTCGAATGGCTTTTAATGCATGTAAGATGAATATTCAACTCTTCCTGATGTCATTTTAGAAAAAGTAGATCATATGACCCAATATATCTTCCAGTCGGTTAAATGCAAAACTTTTGCCTGAGGCGGGATTCGAACCCGCGAAGGATTTCTCCGTGCGATCATAAGTCGCATGCCGTTGACCACTTGGCTACCCAGGCCTGTCACTGAATCCTCAAACCAGCCTGGTATGGCAGCGCTCGTTCAGGTCAACCAAATTTACACACCACACCATAATAATACAACTAAAGGATTATTTTGACTTTTAATAATCAAATAACTCATTGAAGATTAAGTATAATAGTCCCAAAACGTTTCCTACGTAAGAGTTTCATTTCAGAAACATCTTCACACTCCAAATAAGATACAGTACCCTCCCACCTTTCCGTTGGCGACGACTATACAGTTAACTTTCTACCAGCGTAGAAAGAACTGTAACTCTTTCAAAAACTTGATTCTGCGTAGTTTAAATACTTTTTGGGTTTTTTTTTCTCATCCAAACTGGGACTGCTACAGTATGTAAAGTAAGCAAAACCTTCAGTCTGTTCTGATTCAATTTCAACGGAAAGGGAAATAAAGTCCAGGACATTAATCTCCTAAAGCTTCAAAATAGTTAATAGCATTTCAATCAATTATCAATAATAATGATACGTCGACATTTTACAATCACCCCCCATTTACAATATCGCCCCTCTCTATAGGGAATCGTGTTGGGAGGGGGGGGGGGGTGATAGTACAATTTTCCCCGTAAATATACTAAATGTACAAAAGTAAATGTAGTGCACGTGACTGACACCCGTCGGGAACGCATGCCTGTAATTTACGTGATCAGAGTATTGTATCCCAGTTGGATCGCCGCGGCAACCTACCACTGACAACTTTCGTCAAGGGAACAACAGGGGGGGTGGGTAAGACCTTGTTTATATAGGCGCGCCCCTGGCTGCGCCGTATCTAGTACGGGTTGCACATCAGTGCACCGGACAGCTGGTTATTGAAAGTCGAATGGCATAAAATACAGAACCTCGAACAAGAACAAACTATTTTCCATGCACTTAGTTTTATTCCTGATTGAAGCTACTGCAAAATATCGTATTTCCCGAAAATGTTTTTTTTTCTCTAATGGACACAGCAAAACTTCATACTCCATACAAACAAATCATTAACCAAGCAAAACAATATTACTTCTTCTCTGTCTTTCCCCTTCTCGGTTTTCTCGCAGTTTTCTGTTGATTCTCGACCAACTCTTCACGATGCTCCTCCACTGTTTCCTGAATTGAAATTAGTTGAGGATCCGCCATTATATTTCAAACTCAACTGAGAAATACCGTTTTGTACAACATGAGCTAAAAAAATCGCGTTTCACTGTATTTATGTTTCACTTATCGCGCAAATTTATACTTTAATGAGAATTCTAGTGATTTTTTTGATCATACACGTAAATATATTCCGACCGTCTAGAAGATCACGTAAATCTACCTTTTTCGGAGAAATTATCGATTTTTCCTCCTTTTTAGTCGAGGAAGGGCAAATTGAACTGCAAAGGCAGTCGGAGCAGCGCGGTTTCACGGGGAGACATACTTGTTGACCGAAACCCACGAGAAGCGGATTGATCGATGACCATTCTGATCTACAATCAATCGATATAAGTAATCAATATTGTGAATTACAGTTGTGTTAGTACCCGCCTGTATAATGGCGAATGATGACATAATCGAAGCAGTTTCGATTCATCTTTTTTTGCCATGTGATGATTTATATGAACAGGTGGAGGTCAATCAACAAAATCAAATATAGTTCCTGTCATTCCTACTGAGACCTGGCAGCGTGCCAATCAATAATCAAGGCAGTTTTTCACCACTTTCAGTTCATCAAAAACACTCCAAATCTCTGCTAGTGGTTGTTCAGTTTCATAAGAACACGTGTACAAAAATGTCTTTAGAACACTCAAGTTTTCTCTAAGAAAAAGGCTATTGATGCCAAGAGGTCTCAGTAGGAATGAAACGAACTATATATGATCTTTTTGACAGATGAAACACAGTATAGTTCGTTTCATTCCCACTGAGACCCATTGGCAACTAGCCGAGATTTTTGAATGGCTATTTCTCAGACTGTGTTCTGAAGACTTTTTTTCGACTTGTTCTTATGAAACTGAACAATCTCTAACAGCGATTCGTAATCTATTGGACAACTTTAAAGTGGTTTAAAGTCATTTGGAAATTCATTGGCTGTCTGCCAAGTCTCAGTGGGAATGACCGGGAGTTTACCTTCACAATCTCCGAAAATTTTACATTACCTTATTCTGGAGTCTTATAATATCGAACACGCATCAATTTACATCTAAGGTACACATATATGAAACTGTGAGATTACAAAACGTTTTCGGTGATTAAAGCAAATTCTTTAAATCTGTAACTCATAAATTCTTTTGAACAGGTCGACGTTTCGTTCAACATTGCGTTTATGAATATTTTTCGCCTTCGCACTCTTGATTAGAACTTTTTGCACGGCTGCCATTAGCCGGACTCGGTATACCTCTCATTAAAGAAGGACGATTATGTAGACCAATTTCGTGTCAACGGTCCTTTAAACTGCAATTGAAAAATTTTTACCGATTGGCAAGCCTTCTGGCAATACCTCGGAATTTTTCGTAATGTTTTGGGAAACGTTAACATCGTGACAAGCTCAGTTGGAAATTTTGTTGGCACGTTCAGCGATGATTATCCCCAATAGCTCGGTAACCCCAGTACCAAGTAGAACAAGGGCACTTGAGTAGCGCTATCCCTTGAATATAGTTTCTATATAACAGATTCGCAATTAGCATATGGCCACATCTGCTGGTCAATTGACTTTATACGTACCGCTTTGAACAGGAAACAGATAATAGGTCAGTTCATTTGAACAAAATATAATTGTCATAGTTAAATTAATGTTCTCCGTAATAGATGTACTCAAAATCGATTCGACCCTGATTCAAAACGATTTTAGTTCTGTTCTCAGAGAGTTGGGTCATCATAAGTTGAACCGCTTTGAGAACTATAAAAAGAAACCAGGTAGTTCATAATAACCTTATAATGAAAACAGGCTATATTATCGCATTCTAGCGTTTCAAATTCACCTCTTCCCAATGGTATTTAAAACAATACCAACACGACGCAGCAAAAATACACGTTTTTCCACGTCGTAAGTAGGATTAAAACTGATTGGAATCACTTTTATTTTATGATTATTTCACACTTCCTGATGTTATTTTCAAAAAAAATAGATCATATGACCCAAAATATCTTCCAGACGGTTAAATGCAGAACTTTTGCCTGAGGCGGGATTCGAACCCGCGAAGGATTTCTCCGTGCGATCATAAGTCGCATGCCGTTGACCACTTGGCTACCCAGGCCTGTCACTGAATCTTCAAACCAGCCTGGTATGGCAGCGCTCGTTCGGGTCAACCAAATTTATACACCGCACCATAATAATACAACTAAAGGGTTATTTTAAACTTCAATAACCAAATGACTCATTGCAGATGAAGTATAATAGTCCAAAAACGTTTTGTGGAGTTTTCTGCGTAAGAGTTCGCTTTCAAAAACATCTTCATACTCTAAATAAGACGTTTGGTTGCAGCAAATTTTCACGTCATATGTCGGAACAATTTCAAATCGATTCGAATGGCTTTTAATGCATGTAAGATAAATATTCAACTCTTCCTGATGTTATTTCAGAAAAAAATAGATCATATGACCCAAAATATCTTCCAGACGGTTAAATGCAAAACTTTTGCCTGAGGCGGGATTCGAACCCGCGAAGGATTTCTCCGTGCGATCATAAGTCGCATGCCGTTGACCACTTGGCTACCCAGGCCTGTCACTGAATCCTCAAACCAGCCTGGTATCGCAGCGCTCGTTCGGGTCAACCAAATTTACACACCACACCATAATAATACAACTAAAGATTTTAAACTTTAATAACCAAATAACTCATTGAAGATTAAGTATAATAGTCCCAAAACGTTTCCTACGTAAGAGTTTCATTTTAGACTTCACATTCCAAATAAGATATACAGTACCCTCCCACCTTTCCGTTGGCGACGAATGTACAGTTAACTTTCTAACAGCGTAGAAAGAACTGTAACTCTTCCAAAAACTTGATTCTGCGTCGTTTAAATACTTTTTGGGTTTTTTTTTTCATCCAAACTGAGACTGCTACAGTATGTAAAGTAAGCAAAACCATCAGTCTGTTTTGATTCAATTTCAACGGAAAGGGAAATAAAGTCCAGGACATTAATCTCCTAAAGCTTCAAAATAGTTAATAACATTTCAATCAATTATCAATAATAATAATACTTAAAAATGTACTGCACGTTCTTACACCCGTCGGGAACGCATGTTAAAGGCCACGTTAGAAGGGTACTGTATCCCTATTTGTGATCGCCGCGGCAAGATACCACTGACAACATACCTCAAGGGAACAGCGGGTGCTTGAAACATCTCGCCTATATAGGCGCGCCCCTGGCTGCGCCGTATCTAGTACGGGTGGCCCATCTGCGGCAGCGAACTATCAGCATCATTCTTCACTAGGGCAATTAACTCACAGTTCTCTCCTAGAAAGATGAGAAATAAAGAAGAACACACCATTTATAGTTTCGTTTTCGAGTTTTTCTTTAAAATTTGTTGCTTGGAAAAATAGATAAATAAAGCATATTCACGTAGAAACAGTCGAAAACTAATTGTTCCGTTAGGTGGTGGTGGAGTGGCAGGGCGAACTACATTTTCATCCTGATCACACTGAGTTCAAACTACAGAACATGTTCTTCCCGTTATGAAATATGAAATTGTAATAAGTGGCATTGCCAACTACACTTTCCTTCTTATCGCAGGGAGTTCAAACAACAAAACATGTTCTTCACGTCATGAGACACCCGTCGGGAACGCATGTCATAGGCCACGTAAGAGTACTGTATCCCCAGTTATAATCGCCGCGGCAACCTACCACTGACAACCTTACTCAAGGGAACAACAGCTGGTGGGAAAGACCTTGTTTATATAAGCGCGCCCCTGGCTGCGCCGTACCTATTACGGGTTGCCTAAATGCGGCAGAAAAATAGCGGTATCAGTATACAGCGTATTCACGTGAAACATGGAAACGGTCGAAAGCGATTTGTTTGAAAAACTCAGTTCAAACTACAAAATGTTCTTCACCTTAAGTACACCCGTCGGGAACGCATGCATGGTGACGAAGAAACTTTTGTATCCACTGTAGGTTGTCGCCGCGGCAACATACCACTGACGATGTTTTGACAGGGAACCTCATTAACTGCGTAGAGAAAGATCTCGCCTATATAGGCGCGCCCCGAGCTGCGTCGTATCTAGTACGGGTTGTCACTTTGCGGCAGAGAAATAACGGCTAAATCTCTTACTCACTAGCGAATTCGCGAGTTTTCGTTGAAAATATTTGACCTGATATCCCTCAGGAACATTGTCGATAAATGAGAACCAGATTTTTCATTCTTCTAGAAGTTCATGTTTCATTGCTGATTCTGTTGTAAAATATATGGAAAAAAACATGTAATTCACAAAAAAACAGTCGGGAACAATCTGTTCCAAATTTCAGAGTGTGGCAGGGTGAACTAAATTATCCTCCTGATCACACTGAGTTCAAACTACAAAAATGTTCTTCCCGTCAAAACTCTTCAATCCTTATATCAGGAAGTTCAAACTACATTGTTCTTCACTTCCAAGACTTCACTTTCCTTCTTATCGCAGGGAGTTCAAACTACAAAAATGTTCTTCACGTCATGAGACACCCGTCGGGAACGCATGCCATAGGCCACGTAAGAGTACTGTATCCCCAGTTATAATCGCCGCGGCAACCTACCACTGACAACCTTACTCAAGGGAACAACAGCTGTTTGGAAAGACCTTGTTTATATAAGCGCGCCCCTGGCTGTGCCGTATCTAGTACGGGTTGCCTATCAGTGCACCAAACAGCTGGTTATTGAAAAGTCGATTAGAATATATTATAGAACGAGACTAGTCGCTATATCGCGCGGAGCGCGAAGCGCTCTGCGTGAGTTGTCTTTGGTTTGGCCATTGCGGACTCGTTTTTTCCTTTTAATTAACAAAAATCTTCAAACATATTCTTTTTTTGAAAACTAAAAAGAGAGAACGTTAGAGAATCACGAATTGAACATTGTGTGAAAATTTCAGCCAAATCGGATTATTTTCGCCTGAGTTATGGTTTCGTGTCGTTGTTGAAAAGTTCCGCCGTAATTCGTCCCTCGTCCCTCCTCCCTCCTCCCTCCTCCCTCGTCCCTCCTCCCTCACGGAATTCTGTCCGCATCGTAGTGGAAAAACTACTGAACCAATTTTGAAACATCTATTCTATGGCAAAAGTTAGCTCGTCGCGCCAAGTATGAAATGTATATGTAATCTCTGGCGCCGGGCGCGGGCGCCAATAGGCGCCAAAAACGACTATTGGAAAAACTATCGAACCGATTTAGCTGAAATTTGAAACATGAGTTCTAATGCAAAATTTAGCATGTCGCGCCAAATATGAGATGTATAGCTCCTCATTGGCGCCGGGCGCGGGCGCCAATAGGCGCCAAAAACCACTATCGGAAAAACTACCGAACCGATTTAGCTGAAATTTGAAACATGAGTTATAATGCAAAAGTTAGCCCGTCGCGCCAAATCTGAGATAAATACATCACCATCGGCGCCCGGTGCTGGCGCCAATAGGCGCCAAAAACGGCAAAACACTATTTATCATCAACTAAAATGTTGAACACTAATAGAAATTGAATAATTTGTTGGAAAGTGTGAAAGTCTTTTTCCAAAACTGAAATTTTTCTTCTGGCGCGAAATTTATCGTCTGGCTCGGAACAGACGCCAAATGGCGCCAAAACAAAAACACACGAAACTGACAATTGAATAGTTTGAATATTGCTCCAATCAGTAATTGACACATGTAGTGTGTACTGGTAGCTCACAAACCTAGAAAATTTCGTTTCGTTCTGGCGCCAGACGCGTGTGTCAATTGACACAGGAATGAAAAAAAATTTCAACGAAGGTTTTTGATGTGGTATTGGAAATAATGGCTATATTGTAAGTGAGTTGGTGTCTCTAATTGTAGATTTGTCAATGGCGCCAATCCCCATCGCTTATCGCCGCTAAAAGCGGTGTACATGTCAATCGGAACGTTTAGCGTTTTTGTTCAGTTGTTGTTAGTCACAGAGCCAGTAACCTGCGTTATATTACAACATCAGCAATTTTATGGTCTGCATTCGGCTTCGTGCACACACAAAACTGAGATTTCCATAATAATATAATGAGTTCACAAGATTCACTCTGTAAATAGGCAACATATGAAGTTGTAGGAGTACAACTAGCAAAAAAAGGACAATTAGTAAAAAGTGGGGGAACCAACAAATGTGTGAGTTGTGTTTGGTTCGACCTCGATATCAGCAAAAAATGAACGATACGAATTGCTGTGATACTGTAGCAGAAGTATTCTGCAAAAATAGAACAATACAAATGTTGCACAATGGTTCACACACAACGCACGCATGTCGTCAAAGCACACATGAAATACCCTTCGGCAATTTCTGAAATATCATGCGGGCTTCGTGAACCATTGTGCAACATTTGTATTGTTCTATTTTTGCAGAATACTTCTGCTACAGTATCACAGCAATTCGTATCGTTCACTTTTTGCTGATATCGAGGTCGAACCAAACACAACTCACACATTTGTTGGTTCCCCCACTTTTTAAAATTATAAATATAGTTTGGTGTGAGCTTTATATACTACAGTATTATTACAGTACGGCCAAAACTCAGTCGGCTCAACAAAACCAACAATTTGCATTGTTTTCAGTCAGATTTTCTGTGAGTTACTTCTATTTAAAACCTATAGTACTGAAATGAAACACCCCAGTCATGAAGAACGAAAAAACATTGTTTCATTCATACTTGAAAATAGTGTAAGAACTGTTGATGAAGTGTAGTAAATCATGATTTCATCCAGTTACCGCGATATACTTATTTGTCTCAAATCGATTCGGAAAAACTTCATAGCTCATACCAACAAATCAATAACCAATCAACAACACAACAACAAACAACGATATTACTTCTTATCATTCTTTCCCTTTCTCGGTTTTCTCTCCGTTTTCTGTTGATTTTCGACCAACTCGTCATGATGCTTCTCCACAGTTTCCTAAATTGAAATCAGTCAAAGTTCCTCTTTTTAAAGTCTTCCTCTCTGTTTTTTTCTTGATCAAACTTTCAATTCAACACCAAGTAAACTGAATACTTAGAAGAATCTGTGAGAACCCTAATCAAAAGAAAATGCGATATTTAAATTGTTATAGTTCCAATCATTTCCACTAAGATCTCGGCAGCGTGCCAACAAAATTTCAAGGCGGCTTTTCACCATGTTAAAGGGAGAAGAAAGGAAAGCTAGTTTAGGTACCCCGGGGTACCTAAATGTAACGTTGCGCGCGCCAAAACAGGCAAACACGTGTCAACCGTTTGCAAATTAGGTTCGTTAGTTTGAATTAGGAATTATATGTAAAAGTTTCTCCTGATAAGCTCTTTCATATTAACTTTCCTTACTTTTCCCCTTTAATGATTTTCAAAACACCAGACACTTTTCTGAGCGGCAGTTCACTCTTGTTATAGTACGTAGGTAGAAACGATTCTCATAAAACCCATTATTTCTCTGAATTATATTCATTCGAAGTTTCATTGGCAAGCTGCCAAAGTCTCAGTGGGCATGGCGAGAACTATAGTTCCACAATTCCTGAGTGTTTTACACGTGCCACTTGTTTTCTCAATTTGATATGAGATCTACCTAAGAAAGACCAAAAACCCACCTCATTGGGAGAACTTATCGATATCTCCTCAATTTTTAATCAGAGGAAACAAGTAAACACATTTACACAAAGTCCATCGATTAACAATTAGTTTCTTTTTTCGGAGAAATTAAAGACTTTTCTTTTTTCGAGAATAGTGAACAACAAGTGAATAAACTGTTTTTACAGACTTCACTTTTTTCGGAGAAATTATCGACTTATTTCTATTTTAGTCAAAGAAACACGATTTCACCAAATCAATAAGTTTTTACATAAATGCAGATCCGGAAATCTACTTATTTGGGAGAAATTATCGACTTTTCCCCTTTCTTCAGTCACATTTCAATCAGAAACCATAATTTTAAGTAAGTCTACCTTTTTCGGAGAAATTATCGATTTTTCCTCCTTTTTAGTAGAAGAAGGGCAAATTGAACTGAGAAGGCAGTCGGAGCAGCGCGGTTTCACGGGGAGACACACTTGTTGACCGAAACCCACGAGAAGCGGATTGATTGAGGACCATTCTGATCTACAATCAATCGATATGAGCAATCAATATTGTGAATTTCAGTTGTGATAGTACCCGTATGTATAATGGTGAATGATGACATAATCAAACCAATTCAGTTGCTACAATTTTATGTTTCTTGACATGCAACGTTGACATGACTAGGTGGAGGTCAATCGATAATATCAATCAATACTGAAACATGCGATGGATTATGCTGGTGGAATGGGACACTTAAACATGGGAAACGCGTCATGATTCCAGAAATGCGACCTTTTCTGATGTGTCTATTTCTGTGAATGTTACCTTATTAGTAAACATTGTAATTACGAATATGCATCAAATTACACGTAAGGGGTAAGGTATTCATATAGAAAACTGTGGTAGTATAACACGTTTTTGGTGACCAAAAGTTGTTCGAATGTTCAACTGATACATTTTACTGCGCTGGTCAAAGTTTTGTTCAACTTCGCGTTTGAAAAACATTTTCGCCTACGTACTCTTGAATGAAACTTGAAACTTTTTTCACCAGATGCCCATATGGTTCAACTCAGTCCGCCTATCTTCAATGAAGTCACGAACCAAAATTACAAACAAAAACTAAATTAGAAACGAACTTTGGCAACATTTTCTGCAATTGAAGTCGCGTTTCTTCCGGGTTCTTTGTTTTCATCCAACCTGAAATCACGAGTTGTAATTTGGAAACACAGCAGTAACATACTAGTATTGTAATAATTTAATTTAAGAATTGCATGTATTTTTATAAATTTGATTAACAACATAAAGGAGTGACCATAGTTGACTGTGTTTGTATCCCCATGTTTGTAGTTCGAACCCGTTGCTTTTTGGTCGAAATTCGTGAATTACGGCGTCAATCTAGTTATCTGGAGCTGAGCTCAACGTTCTGACCTCGGACAAAAAGAGAGAAGCTCGCACGCATTACATGAATATTGATCGATGTGGGTGATCGGGCTCAATAAATACAACGTACACGTTCGAATCTCGTCCCGATTAGCTATAAATCAAATTGAAAATCAATAAATCGATACGCATCCCATCGACTGACCCAATCGATTGGCGATCCTGTGAACATGGGTGTCCACGGCGATTCCCTCCGTTTTGCCCCAGGCAATTTGGAGGACCAGATGAGACATCTTAGGGCCGACGCCCGGTAGAGAACACAGGTCTGGAATAAATAATGATCATCATTATTCTTATTAATATTAATATTATTCTTATTCAATTTATCATTATTAGTTATGATATCAGAAAAAGAGGTATGTTGGGGAGCGGGGCCAATAGTATAATTGTAGTTTGAACTGTTGCATCAATAAAACACACTCGACTGTTTCACTACTTGATTGACTTTTTATCTCTCTACTTTTTCAAGTTCAAAAGGCTAGAGAGAACCTCTCTTCATATTTCAGACTCTTTACTCAGAACAAAATTTCTTTCGCGTGTTTTTCCCAAAAATCGTGAAAACGGCCTTATTCTGCACTCGAAAATGTCCTTTTCCACTCGGTTTTCCTGTTTCCTCAGAAATTTTCCTCAGATTCACGTGAAATTCAATAAACTTCCATCATTTCTATCAAATCCTCCATTATAGGTGGTCGACTCCAAAGGCTGCACCGAAAGTTGGTTTCCGAACTTTTCGAAATTATTTCAAAGTTTTGAAAATAGTAGTAAAATTAGTAGATTGATAAATCGTAATCTTTAATATATTCTATTGACTTCGACAGTTTTCTCAATTCAGTTTCCTGAACTAGAAAAATATTTTCTAGGTATAAATTTTTTTACTGAAAATATACTTTTCTGAGAGTTCACATTAGTTGCATTAAAGAACTAAACTCTTTCTCAATTTATAGTATGAACAAACCAAAACAAACCAACTCAGAGCAAAACGTTGTCTATCAGCCTCAATCTTGTGCTCATACTGAACAAGTTTTACTTTAACCCCTAACCACTCTTAAAAATCCTCTTAACCATCTAAAACCGTCTAAAACAGTACTAAATTCTCTCTTTCTAGGTCGAATGTTGTGCGTGAACTAAAAAAGTTTTACCTAACTCCCACCCCCTCTTGAAAAACCTCTTAAAGTAAGACCATTTAGTGGACCAATCCCGTGTCAACGGTCCTTTAAACTGCAATTGAAAAATGTATTGCAGTTTAGACGACTGAAGCGTTGGGACTGTATCACATAATCGTCCTTCTTCAACCCCTAACCGCTCTTAAAAAAAACTACTCAACTCTCTGAAACCGTCTGAAACAGTACTATAGTGGGTGCTAGAATTATAAGTTTCTGTCTTTCGTCGGAATCGAACCTGCGAGCAAACGATCCGTAGCAGGGCGCTAACAACTACGCTATTAGAGCAAATGACGGCCAAGCTTTAGAATCGAATACGTGTGTGCGTACACAGCGGAAAGTGAGATATACAGTACCCTCCCGCATCTCCGTTGGCGACGACTATATATTCTCTCTTTCCAGGTCCAATGTTGTGCTTGATATGGCTCACCTTTTGTGTACCAGTAATCGTGTCATGGGTGATAGTCAGCTGCAGCAAACCCCCGCCCCCACCGGTTTGTTTATTTATTTGTTTATTTGTTTATTTCAGTTGTTAATTGTATTTGTTCATTATTTAAATTATAGTTTTATCGTTTAGATTGGGTTGTGGCGGGGCTCTGACAGTTTCTCGAACATATTTTCAAGTTTTACTGCAAACATTCATAATATTTTGCACAATAGGGGAAATTGAAGTATCGCCCCCCACTTTAGTTGAGTCCCCCTCCCCCGTAGCACTTCAACCCCCCACTCAAGCTAAAACCTGAAAATCTAGGAGAGTGGGGGGGGGTCAAAATTCAACTTCGACATTTACTATTTACCCCCCACTTGGGTCGGCGGGGGGAAGAACTTCAATGGTGGGGGGTCAAACTTCAACGAGTGGGGGGCTGAACTTCAATACCGGAAATGTTTACTTTTTACCCCCCACCCTCAAACTTTTGTATTGCAGGTGATAAATTGAATTATAACCCCCCGGTGGGGGGGGTCAAACTACAATTCCCCAAACGCAATACAAATTCAGAAAGGTGGGGGGTAAAAAGTCAATGTTCCCGCCCAATGTTCCAGATTTAAATTGTATCTTCTATTTATCGACTGAATATTTTTCGAGAATCGATCGGAAGCCCAAAAGTCAGGCACTTCGCTGTCGAATAGACCAATTGAACCGCCGAGAAGAAACTCGGACATTCAACCAAAGAAGATGGAATTGAACGAGAAAGAGGTGAAAGAGAGAAAGAGGAAGAGGGATAGAGAGAGCGAGAGAGGGGGAGGGAGAAAGAGAGGAGAAGAAAGGGGAGGGGGAGGGAGAGGGAGAGAGTTAGGTGGTAGGGAGGAAGAGAGATAGAGAGAGGGCGGGGTTGGGGAGGGAGCGAGGCAAGCAGCTGAAGAGAGAAAGCAGTGAAAGAGAAAAGATGGGAGGAAATTGAATAATAGAAATACAATAACAGAGAGGAAAGAGAGAAAAGACTCAAAGTAACAGAGATATTTTGTAGGCGTTGATCAAGCAGGGTCTCGTGGCGGGTAACAAGGCCTACCCCACCCTAGAAGACATCAAGAGCGACTGGAGCGACAAGGAGAAAAAGGTATCAAATTTGTATTTTATACGATTTTGTATATTTATATTTTAGCCCCCCCCCTGCTACTATAAGGTTCGAAGTTCGAAGATCCTAGATTGTAACTGGTACACAGCAGAATAGAATGTATACAGTAACTTATGGCCCTGCCGCTTTTACATGAAGAAAAAGGTCAGCGAAACCATATAAGAGGCATCCATTTAAATAGTTTTTCAAAATTCAAATATTTTGCAAATCTGGTCAATTTTTTATTTATTGCCGAGAAACCTGGAATATGGTCAGTTTATGGTTTCGTTTCGCAGACTTTATCGTCCAAATAAATGACGAGGGTCAATTATTTTCTTGAAGTCTGACAACGGTCATTATTTTACACATTACTTTTGACATTCGTCAGTTACTTGCATACTGAAACTGACCATTGTCAAAACTGTATTTGCAAACCACCTGTCTCAGCCGGGACTCGAACCTGACCCCGTCAGTTCAAAATCACGAGCGCTAACCACTACACGACAGCGGCTACTGATTAGGTGCGCGCGTTTCTGTGAGTCATGCCGGGAGCGCGATCAAGTTTTCAGGGTAATTTCCTAAGTAACCGGGTTTCTTGATAACCATACCGGTTTTTGGTAATCTTCCAGGTTACCCCATAGGTAACCGGTTGGTAAGCAGAAACTTTATTTTGGTTACCGTACAAATAAATGGTAAAACTACAATCAACAAATAAGGGGTAACCGGTTTCTCATTTCAGGTTACCACGCGGTTACCTACTGAGGTAATCAAAAGGTTATTTTACTAAAAACTGGTAACGGTACCAAATAAACCCGGTTACTTATTTAATTCATAGTTCTCATTAAAGTTCATTATTTAAATCTGTCTCGTTATATGAGCGATCAGTACAATTCGGCTCGCGCAGGTTATATCCGCGACAGTCGCTAGCCAAACTACTGACCCAGTAGCGCAGTGGCAGTGTGTCTGCCTTTTGCCCTGGCGCCCGCAGGTTCGATCCCGCGAACATTCTGACAGTGGTCAGAATTACACAGAATGAAGGAGGTAATTCGTTGACGAATGCCAAAAAACAAGAATATTAATTGACCGGCGTCAAAAACCCCGTTTTCACTTCTGACAGTTGTCAGTAAATTTTCTGACTAGAAACCGAAGATCTGGTCAGAATTGTGTAAAATTTAATCGAAACATGCTCCAAGAAAAAATGACGAGATTTGCATAATATTTGAATTTTGAAAAACTATTTAAATGGACGCCTCTTATATCAAGTTTTTATACGATTTTGTAGATGATTTGCACTCTAGCCCCCCCCCTCTCCGGAGATTTGAGAACAGAGTTAGTTTAAATGAGTTTGTAGATTTATACTTTAGCCTTTATACTTTGAACTTTGTATTTGTACACAGTTAATAACTCGTACACACCATAAAAAAGAATTGACAACAATCTACGATGCTCGCGCTTTTTTACGGTTTTTTTTTTCTAAATATCAGAATGGCATTCTTTTTATTTTTACAACACTATTAGAAGAAAACATAATGATAATATTTCTTGCAAACTCAATTGATTTCAGGAAAGGGAAGAAAAGAAAAAGAAAGACGGTGATGAGAAGGTGAGCTTAAATTAAAACAATTTCAATCAATAATTCGTTTATCCGCCAAAATTCAATATTTTAAGCGAAGTTTTCGACCCAAATTCTGCTCAAAATGAATGAACTAATTATTTCGGGTTTCTTTATTCAACCATCACAAGAGTTGGTTAGGAGTTCTCGAAATTATTGTTGACGACCTGAGTAAAAGGATTCAAAAAAATTATGGACTATGTAAAAGTTATGAATTTATAGTTGAAGCAAAAGTTATAAATTTGAAATTTCAAAATTGTTTTTTTTTTTCATTTTTTTTTCATTTTTAGGACCAGAAAGAAATGGAAGAAGTAGCGACCCAGGCGGTGACCCCCGCGAAGGAAAAATCGATAAAAGAGTCGGCGAAACCGTGACGTCATAATCATTTCAATCGATATCCATGATTTGTATAACTGATATTACACGTGGCAACAACATATTTGTCTTTGACTCGTTTCGCAACTCAGAACACAGATATTCACAATTGAGTAAAAGAAGAAATGAAAAAAACTTGAAAAAAAGAAGAAAATTTAAGCATAGGGTTTCCGGATTTTCATGCGAAATTGAGTGAACTGTTAAACAACGAAGATAGTTGTTATCGAATAAAAAGTAGGGTGATGAAACATTTTCAATACGAAATTGTACATTCTGACTGGTTACAACAAAGGTTAGAAAGCTGTAGTCTCCTGAAAACGAAAAGTCGTACTGTGTATCTCTTTTTCTTCTGTGTTTTCTAATTTACACCAACACCTTTTGAAATTTTCGCCTTCATTTGCTTTCGCGTCATCGATTTTTTTCGGTTTTCATTTGCGGTTTTTGATACCTTAGTTTTCTTATTACTTTTCCGCTCTACCTTGAACCACGGTTCACTAAATCTTCTTATTCTTATAGATTTTTGATCTACCAGCTGTCTATAAATCGAGAATCGATCGATTTTGCAAACGAACCTTCGATGGTTTCAGGAATATCTCCATTGTACTTTTCCTTCAGAATGGCACACGCTTTCTGGATGTGAATCGCCTTTTTCTGAAAACATTCGAGTAAATAATAGAAAAACTGAGAGAGAAGAGAAAAGAGAAAGAGAGAGTGAGAGAGAGAGAGAGTGAAAGAGAGAGAAAGAGCAAGATGGAGAGAGAGAGGTTAGAAAAAGAATAAGATGGGAAGGTGGGAGAGAGTAGATAGAGGAAGAGACGACAAGGTCAAAATGGGAGAAAGAACGGGATTGAGAAAAGAGGGGAGCAGAGAAAAGGAGAGAAAGAGAGAGAGAGAAAGAGAGAGAGGAGATGGAGATAGGAAGATGGAAGAGTGAGAAAGGGAGAGAAGAGAGGTGAGAGGAAAAGAGAGAAAGAGAGAAAGAGAGAAAGAGAGAAAGAGAGAAAGAGAGAAAGGGAGAAAGAGAGAAAGAGAGAATGATAGAAACAGATCCAACCTTATAGAACCCGACTGGAACCAACAACTGTTCCAGCTGACTGGTCGGAGTGGAAATAATCGAGTCAACCGTACAGCCGTGCGCGCGAAGACGCTGAAATAAGGGGGATTGAGAATTTGTAGTTTGATCTTTGAATCACGAAAATTGTAGTTCAGTATTTTACCAACTTTAGTTTGCTATCTAAATTACCGGATTATAGTTTGATCTTGAGAGAGCAGAGAGTGTAGTTGAATTACTAAAAATTGTAATCTGATCTTTTACCAATTTGGAGTTTGATCTTTAAATTACCGAATTTGAAGAGAAATACATATTGTAGTTTGATGTACGCCATAATTTACATGTACATTTGCTTTGCACATGTACATTTACATGTACATGTACATTACATTTGTACATGTACATGTACTTTGCTTACATTTATTTGAATCAAACAATCAATGTGAGTAAAAATTAAGATTTACATTGTGTAACTTTGGAGCGAATTGTTGAACTGACGTTGAAAATACCAATAACGAAAAAGCGAAAACACGTTTTAAAGAATGACGATTATGTGCTCCAATCGCAACGCTTTAGTCCTTTAAACTGCAATACATTTTTCAGTTGCAGTTTAAAGGACTGACACGCCGAGATTGGAGCACATAATCGTCCTTCTTTAATAAGATTTAATAGAAAACGAACCATCATAGCGGCTGAGGTGACCTGGTCTTTGGTCTGACTGGACAACATCAGCGAGAGCAGGATTTGGAAACGGTGCACCTGGCAATAAATGGAAAGCTTGAATTACACTAATATAGTGGGTGCCAAATCTATAAATTTCTGTCTCTGGCCGGGATCGAACCTGCGAGCAAAAGTTTTGTAGCACGGCGCTAACCACTACGCTATTAGAGCACCTAACAGGCAAGCTATGGAATCGAAGACACGTGTGCGTACACAGCGGAAAGTGAGATATACAGTACCCTCCTGCCTTTCCGTGGGCGACGACTATACACTAATAATGCACCCTGGACGAATCTGTCTCCCGATGTCAATCTACATACCGTCAAACAATAACAATACTCCTCTGAGCTCCCCTTTTGATTCTCTCGCCTTCACATTTTTGTCTAATACTTTTCCTAAAATTGAATCACGATTCAATAAATATTATTATTCTTATTCTTAATATTTAAAATGAAAGAGAAGTGGTACGTACAGAGTGTCGGAAAAGCAAATGGAATTATTTCTACAACGGTCTTACTCTGTCACCGCCCACAATACTAGAGATTTGTTGTGCTACTGTACTGATCAAATAATCTCTATTTCCTATAGTTGTATGAGTATTATATTATTTGATCTACCTCGGGCGGCGCCAATGGATCCGCCAGTTTGTGGCATCCCATGGTATCAACAGGAGCATTCTCCTCTTTCCTCATCTGGCGGATACGATCTACCTGGAACATGTTATGGTATAGACTATCCGGAAAAAGAAGTATTATACTTCCACCCCCCCCCCCAACCCCGAATATAGGTGAAAAACGATTAAATTATGATGTTTTTTGGAGAGACTGCAACTTTCTGAAACAAATATCAGGAATTTATCCAAAACATGTATTAATGGTCAGTGCAAGCTTAACGTAAATATTTCGCATGAAAAACAGCGTTATTTCAATTCCGCAAAGCTCGCTACTGTGTTATGTCTGCCGCGCAACTATGCTCTTGATCCTGCGACAACCGGTTGGGACTACCCTTCATTATCTCTCGCTAACATGCTTCCGTAGCGCAGTCGGCAGCGCGTCAGTCTCATAATCTGAAGGTCGTGAGTTCGAGCCTCACCGGGAGCAATGTTTTGTATTTTAGTAAATATCTTTAAATAGCGTGAAGAGAGAAAAGGAAAAGCATTGAATTCCATTCCTATGTGTTTTTGTATTCAATTGTGCTGTGTACATCTCTAATTGATAACAAATTAAACTTGAAAATAAGTAATTACTAAACTCAAAGCGACGAAAGGAGTATTTAAAAATTATAGATTATTCATATACTACTATAAGACAAGTATAAACTTATTTATTGTGGAACTGATTCATTTAGCACAAAAAAAATATTCGTTTTTATTATAATCAATCAATTGATCTAAAACTCATTTTGAAATATTGAATCCTGTAAACTCTCTAGAACTAAGATTCAATCGAAGTTCTACGATTCTGAGAAAAATCTATTTCATTTAAATGATTCTAATAATCCAAGAGTTTTAGAAAAATAAGATTAGATTCGAGATGTTATTTTAAGATCGTGAGAATTTGGCAAGAGATAATTGTCAAATTTGTTACGAACTCAATTGTCCGAGATTTACAGTGCAAACTTAGTAGATTTGTTTGGAGAAACTGTAAGTTTCTGAAAAATAAACTCCGGAATTCGTCAAGAATGTGAATGCGTTTTCAGTTGTTTTTCGCCTGTTTGGAGATTTCAGGAAACTGCAAATCTATGTCAGCAGTTGTTTAGCTTCACGAAAACACAAAAAAGTAGTTATCCGAAAATTTTGGAACGATGCCTCAGTAGCAAAAAAAGATTATTTACCCACTTATAACCCTCTACAGCTCAAGTTTCCAGGTCAAGGGTTGATATGTTGTCGTTTTTAGATTTTCTCGAAGGTTTGGACATGTCGTTTGCACCTACATTACAACAATCTATTGAAGTTTGAAACCGAAATAATGAACTAAATCAGAAAAAGCCTTCCGAATGTTTGACGGATTACGGTAGAAGGACATTGCTTGGTGAAACAGAGTATACCTGCATCTTCCAAATATCCTCAATGTCCGTCGATTTCTTGCCACAGCCAACAGAAGAAGTGGTTCCTCCGCGTTTCATGGCGAATTTCGAGAATGAAACAAAGCTGGGTGGCCAAATTGTGAAAGATTACCTGGAATACAAGCATAAAGGACGATACTTTGACAAAACACGGCAGGAAAACTCACCAATATACAATTATTAAAAGATTTGTAATAAAAATGTCATGTTGAAACCAGAGATTGTAAGGTATAGTTTGGACCCGTTGCTTTTAGGTTCAAGTTAGTCAAATATCGCGTGCGTGGCAATCAAAGTACAACTCAACTACTGGCGGTGCCTACACCGGTCAACCTTAACGTTGCACACTTTCGTGGCATACGGAAAGTCCAGAAGTCACGTGTACACGTGAAAACAAGTGAGAACCCATTTATGAGCCGGTCTTATCTTTCTCCTCCCCTACTCATCTCGTACCCTAACGCACCCAAATCGGTCTACCTTAAAGTTTTCAATTTCCGTGATAAACAATAAGTGCAGAAATATACGTGTACCAGTGAAAAGTTGCCCGATTCCATTACCGTATTCCGTTTTCGCCTCTCACATACTGGTCAACCTTGACATGTGGTATTTTCCCGGCATACGGAAAGTGCAGAAAACACGTGTACACGTGAAAACAAGTGAAAGCCCATTTCTAAGCCGGTATTCCTTTTATTCTTTTTTCTCCTCCCCCACTGACTGGTCGTACTAACCCAATGTCTGCCTCCTCCATACTAATTCTCAAGAAAATTCCGCGGATCCGTTCCCTAGTCAAGCTCACTCTGCCAAGGTCCGTTGTTCATCTTAGGAGAGTTATACTTGAAGAAGGACGATTATAAGGACTAATCTCGTGTCAACGGTCCTTTAAACTGCAATTGAAAATGTAATGCAGTTTTAAGGCTGTCTTCAGACTTTTTGTGCGATACAAGATACAGA
Organism: Litoditis marina; assembly: GCA_964036275.1. Taxonomy (NCBI): domain Eukaryota; kingdom Metazoa; phylum Nematoda; class Chromadorea; order Rhabditida; family Rhabditidae; genus Litoditis; species Litoditis marina. Next base: position 20,259,642 of record OZ038435.1, on the reverse strand, counting down.
TACACGATTCATTTTCGAATTATTCGTATCGTCTCACTTTGTATCCGTATCTTGGCGCCAACGTATCAGAAAAGTATGAACGTTCCAGGATACATTTTTTTCGATTTTGTTAGTTTCAAATTCAAAAGTAACTTTTAACAATTTTAAATTCTTTATTTCATAGATATTTATAGGTATTCTTCAAATTGACGTCTATCTCATCGCACGCGACGCGCCGCGACAAAATGTGAAAATGAATGAATTTCGATAAACTTTGGACGTCGTGAAAAACAAAAACGCTGATGATCATTGTTACCAATCCCCATGCCATATACTCAATTTCACTCATACGAAGCGCGTGCACGCGACGCGGCAGAAATATTAAAATGAGTCGATTCATATGAAATTGGGATGGGTGGGGTATTCGATCATGCTGGTTATGAATATATATCCGAAACTCGTAATACCTCCTATCCGCGTGCCGACCACTCCCAATCCCAAAAATTTATCTTCATGCACAAGAGTTGAAATTTTTTGTCGCGTCGCGTGCTGCGCGCGCGCTTGACCCCAAGTTCGTACCAAGCTCACATCTGACTTCAGAATGATCGATTTCCTCAGGTTCCCAAGTTTTTTTGAATTCTACGGGTTTTTGAATTTTTGTCGCGGCGCGTGCACGCGTCGCGTGCGTGATATAAAATTGATATCCACATTCGCAATCTCCATGATCGATAATCACAGTTCACAAATTTGACCCAAATCTGCATATTTTCTCATTTTTACGCGTCGCGTGCGTGCGTCGCGCGCGAAAATGAAATTTTTTTGCGAATACCAATCTGTTTTGTGTGGGGGAACATTCTATCAATTGGAAAAATTTCACAAAAATCACTTTTTTTAGGTTATTATCCGAAAACCTAGATGTATCCACAATATGAGTGAAGTGTAGAATGCCGGCCGCAATCTTCAAAAAAAGTGTATCGTCGATTCAAAATGATGTATCTGACGCCGAGATACTGTAGAAAAAGTATGAACACGATAGATACATCGCGTGACGCATGTATCTGTCGCCGCTACAAAAATGCAATCGATACACATGATTAGAGCGCGCATGTATCGTGTATCAATTGTATCGCACAAAAAGTCTGAAGACAGCCTAAAGGACTGAACCGTTGCGATTGGACCACATGATCGTCATTCTTTAAGCCCCCACCTTCCTTTTGTTCACTATCATCAACATTAAGTTGTAAGTTTCAATAATTCCTTCTATTCTATTCTATTCTATTGTAAACAATGTAAAAACCACAATACCGAATTTTAAAACTTAGAGTATAAGCTACAAATAGAATAAGTCAATAAATCGATATCTTCCAGATACTTTGATCCGAATGTTTTCATCTGGAATCGATTTTCGAGGGCGGACGGTCTTTTGGTCGATATTCGTACAGGGGAAAATGAGAATGAGGACGAGGCCGAATGGAAAAGACTCATTCTTCTGAGAGCACTCGAGAGGTATCGATTGATTATCGATTGGTTATCTATCGATTATGTTCATAGACTTATTGAGTAGTGATTTAGTGGCCAACTCTACAGCTAACCGGATCTTTAGGTAACCTGCCCCTTTTTTGGTAACCTACTTTTGAGGTTACCTTGGTAGGTAACCTGAAAGTAAAATCCGGTTACCGTTCAAATTAACGGTAAAAACCATATTTTGCGTTAGAAAAACAGGTAACCGTATTATCATTTTAGGTTACCATCCGGTTACCTACTGAGGTAACCTGAAAATTAGGTTACCAAAAAAGGGTTAGGTTACCTAAAAACCCGGTTAGATATAGAATTCACGTGATTGGCCTGATTTAGTAGATTGATGAATTGGTTGTCGCTTAAATGAACATTGACTTATTATCACTATTGAACTAAATAAGTGGTCGTACTCAGACATTTCCCAGGCAATTGGCCAGCCACTTTTGTAGCGCCCTCGACGAGAGAGTGTGCAGGTCAGACAGACGCAGAGTGTCTCACCCTGTCTGCAGCCTCAATGATCTGCATGCTCTCGCTTTTGTAGCTGGCCAATGACCGAAAATTGGCGCTAATCGTTCTGAGAACTGGTGATAGCTACACTTGCGTCGACTAGATTATCAATTGAATTGTATTTTGGTCATTTTATTGTAAAGTAGGACGATTGTGTGGACCAATTCGTGTCAACGTTCCTTTAAACTGCAATTGAAAAATGTATTGCAGTTTGAAGGACTGAAGCGTTGCGATTGGACCACGTAATCGTCCTTCTTTAAGACTCAACATTTCCTTCTTCCAGAGCCCCGTACCATTCCCGCATCTACGTGAATACGTTTATTAATGTAATTTATGTAATAAAGTTATTCTGAATTAACTTGATGTATTCTTTTTCATTTATTGAAGTTTACAGAGCCCCGTACCGTTCCCGCATCTACGTGGAACCCACGTGTCGATATCAGAATCCGGATATTTGGAGAAGGGATATCATCACATGCGCCCACGACAAACTACATGGTCAGAATAATTTTGAGGAAGTTTGAATAAGAATATATTTGTAAGTTTAAATTGTTAAGTTTGTAAAATTGAAAAAGAATAAATTTCTCTACCATGAGTTGTTCAATGTAATACGGGATATCATCACGTGTGCTCACGACAAACTACACGGTCAGACTACAAAGATCAATTAAAAGACAGTGACCGAATCGTGTTTGTAGTTTTATCTCGACAAATGTCATAAAAAATGGACCGGTAAGCAACGGCATCAAAAATAAGCAACGGCATCAAATTACAAACAAACACCAGTTGATCAGAATGGGTTTAAATAGCAATCAGGCACTACTGGGAATGAGTTAAAACTAGAATAAGACTACAAATATCATTCTCGGGCTTTCTAATCCGTGGTGAAGATAGTTTCGGGCATTACTAAGAACAGGTTCAAATCACAGCCAGGCGACTACTGCGAATAAGTGAAAACTACAAAAAGGCTACAACTACAAACTACAATTCTAATTTTCTAATTCGCAGGTTTTCTAATCCGTGCCAAAGACAGTGAGGCCATGGGAGAGGCCTTCGAATTGATTAATTCCTCTACGGGACGGCCAAACACCAGACCCAAGTGCAGATTGGACAATGACAGTCGGTTATACTATCTTATCTCCCCCCCCTTCCCTACCTATAGGATCCAACGAGCTGTTGTGTATAGTGTACGGTCGTTTTGGTAGGGGGCGGGTATGGCAAGCAGCCCGTTCTTCTGTGTATCTTCCTCGCCCTCAGACCATTCCCTGCCAACTAGCAAAACAATTTTGTAACGGCCTCGACGAGAGAGTGTGCAGGTCAGAGAGACCCAGATGTCTGCGACCTCATTGACCCCCACACTCTCTCGCTTTTGTAGCTGGCCAATCGAAGAAAATTGGCGCCAATCGTTCTGAGCTCTCGCCCTCAGACCATTTCCTGCCAACTAGCAAAACAATTTTGTAACGGCCTCGACGAGAGAGTGTGCAGGTCAGAGAGACCCAGATGTCTGCGACCTCATTGACCCCCACACTCTCTCGCTTTTGTAGCTGGCCAATCGAAGAAAATTGGCGCCAATCGTTCTGAGCTCTCGCCCTCAGACCATTTCCTGCCAACTAGCAAAACAATTTTGTAACGGCCTCGACGAGAGAGTGTGCAGGTCAGAGAGACCCAGATGTCTGCGACCTCGTTGACCCCCACACTCTCTCGCTTTTGTAGCTGGCCAATCGAAGAAAATTGGCGCCAATCGTTCTGAGCTCTCGCCCTCAGACCATTTCCTGCCAACTAGCAAAACAATTTTGTAACGGCCTCGACGAGATAGTGTGCAGATATACGCAGGTGGCCCCACTGACTCGCCCCGCACCACTCCAGTAGGTGTCCAGTCCTTGGGAAATTGAAGTATCGCCCCCCACTTTAGTTGAGTCCCCCCCCCCGTAGTACTTCAACCCCCCCCCACCCAAGCTAAAACCTGAAAATCTAAGAGAGGGGGAGGGGGTCAAAATTCAACATCGACATTTACTATTTACCCCCCACCTGGGTCGGCGGCGGGTAGAACTTCAATGGTGGGGGGTCAAACTTCAACGAGTGGGGGGCTGAACTTCAATACCGGAAATGTTTACTTTTTACCCCCCCCCCCCCCCCCACCTTCGAACTTTTGTATTGCAGGAGATAAATTGAATTATCACCCCCGGTGGGGGGGGTCAAACTACAATTCCCCAGACGCAACACAATGTCAGAAAGGTGGGGGGTAGAAAGCCAATGCTCGCCAGCCCTTCGCTGGTTTTGTTGGAGGAACTGTACACTATACCTCTCTTTCCAGTGTTCCCCTCGCTGCCTCTTCCCGTCAAATCTTCGATTATCGTGGACGTCGAACAGAAGCTGATCCCCTACGTCATCATCAAATACTACAATTCTGGAGTCAGTACAATTTTCTTAGCTCATTCCCCCAGTATGGCCAGAACGTCATTTTTGAGATCAAAATATCAATACTAACCAGAAACGCATTTTTGAGTAATCCCAGTAATGTTCAGCATCTAAACAGATCTGCCCTAAATTCAATGTCTAACCCATCACATGTGTGCCTAGTGCCTGAAAACGCATTTTGATTTCTGAGAACCGGGATGAGACCGAAATGCATTTTTCTGAATCAAAATCGGTTTTGATTTGGTTAGTTCTATTCACATATGGATACTTGCTAATAAGTAATTGGTTATAATTGATTTATCAATTTCATTGTGATCAAACTCATTTTGCAGGAAACAGCCCGTCCTACCAAAATCATTGATTTATCGACTTTATACTATTGATCTACTATTGAATATCGATTAATTGTAATAATTTTGCAGGAAACGGCGCGTCCAACCCAAAACCAGAAGTTGCTCGAAATGGTTGAATGTGCTCGGAAGGCAGGGGTACTTTCATTGGCATCTAGGGCCACGAAATTGGACAAGCACCAAGAGTCAGTTTGAAATTAGGTTTATTTATTCACATACTTACATTCGAACAATGTAGCACTCGCTCATCGACGAGAGAGAAGACGCAATCAAAGCAGGCCGATTATGTGGACCAATCCCGTGTCAACGGTCCTTTAAACTGCAATGAGAAAATGTATTGCAGTTTAAAGGACTGAAGCGTTGCGATTGGACCACATAATCGTCCTTCTTTAGATTCAAATTTGAGTGTTCCCTACCATTAGAAATGGGATTTCGAACAATACCCCCCCCCCCCCCCCCCCGTAACCAAAAAAGGAGGGATCGAATCTGCGTTGTAGTTTGAACTCGATCAACCCAATATGGTTTACGAATTCCAACCGAAAAAGGCGCGATCAAACTACAATCACATCGGGATGGGGCAAACTACACCAATTCTACAACTAACCCAGTTTTTAGGTAACCTAATCCTTTTTTGGTAACCTTTTTTTTGAGGTTACCTTGGAAAGTAACCTGGAAGTAACCTAAAACTGAAATCCGGTTACCGGTAAAACTAACGGTAAAAACCACATTTTGCGTTAGAAAAACAGGTAACCGGTTCTTCATTTTAGGTTACCATCGGGTTACCTACTGAGGTAACCTGAAAAACAGGTTACTAAGTTAGTTTTTATTACTGATTTTTTGTATTATTGATTTTTCCAGCATGGAAACGGAATTCCGCGGTCTGAAGCGACTCGGATTTTCGGGTGTTCTACTCAAAAACCCTGACTGGATTGAACTCGCAAATGACGTATTCAAATAAATCAATAAAACCTTCTCAGTTTGAATTATTGATTGAACAAATTGACCTCGCACATTATCCTCATAACTACTCCGTTAATGATTATTGGCCTCAGGCAAATTGACAAGACCACCTAGGCAAATTGACAAGACCACCTCACTGTTTAAAGAAGGACGATTATGTGGTCCAATCGCAACGGTTCAGTCCTTTAAACTGCAATACATTTTTCAATTGCAGTTTGAAGGACCGTTGACGCGAGATCGGTCCACATTATCGTCCTTCTTTAAAGGTAGCAATTTTGAAGTTGTTTTTCTTCTTCTTTCCATTCATATACGGACTCCTACCGTATGCATTCGCTTTATAGGTAGTACTTGTTTGCCAAAGAAAACATACTCTTCCAGGAATAAATTTTAATTCATACTATAGTAGTTGAAACTGCGATACAAAGTTTTCCCACAATTTTACCTATCAAAAATTAATTTGTTTTCAATTGATACTGTAAGAGTCCACATGGGAGTTTAAACGACTACATACAGTAATTAACAGTTTTCACTATGTAAAATTCAAATGTAAGCGAAACATAAGAATACTATAAGCTGTAACGGACAAACCAGCAGATAAATAAGATAAACTTCATTATAACATTTTATTATTCAAAAATATACTTTTCACATAATTCAACAGAGAAAATATCCACAAGTAGCGCAACGCATATGACATAAATACTTTGGAGTTTTGAACCAAATTTTGACTTTGCTAAGCTAAAACTACACTTCTACCAACAATAAACTTCAGAAGAAACAAAAGAGAGAATAAAATAACTGTAACAATTTCCCTGTAACAGATGAGTAAATGCGGTGAGAGAAAGGCAGAGAAAGAACATTTGGAGAAAAATCAATACACATCACGTTCACGTAGAGGTATTGTCAAGGATAGGAATGCACAGACACACACAATGAAACACAGCAAAAACTGGCGTACAGTAGTTGGGATCCCGGTTGACTGCTCACGCGGGGCGGCACACTCGACGCACGCCTTCATTATTGGCAGGGGCCAATGGGCCGATTCATGTGCCGTTGTTGACCCAATGCAGAAAACTGGGCATGTTGCGGGTGGGGATGTTCTGGCTGCTGGCCTTAAAAACAAAAATATAAAATTAAGGATATGCATAAAATCAAGACGAACTTACAGCTGCTTCTATACTCTGTTTCACCAATCGATGTCCTTCTACAGTAATCCGTCGAATATTCAGGAGGCTTTCTTTAACGAACAATTCAATAGTTTTGTTTCAAACTCTCAGAATTTGCGGTTATAAGTGGGTGGAACGGACTATACAAATCGCTGTGACATATATGATAAACACAGAACAACACTACGTGACTAAATGAATATGAAATATGTATAAGATAGAAAACTGAAATAATGTTAATACCTTGATGCATATTCCGCGGTCTTCCGATAACAGCACCAGGTTACGGTATATGGGCGGGGCTTCGGAGAGAGGGATCGTGACGTCATTTGGGGGCGGGGCCGGGTTTCGCTCGACAAAGGCCGTGCACGAATCCAGGATACGGTCGTCGTTTACCTGGAATCAAATGATTACTTTTACTTTATTAGAAAATGTTATATTTACTTACATTACTTACAATTTTATATCTAACTTGGTAACCTTTTTTCAAGTTATTCTACAGGTAGACTGTAGGCGACCTGAAATTGAATTTCGGTTACCATTTGAACTGATGCAAACCAGATTTTGTGTCAGATTGAAGGGTACCCGGTGTTCGATTCAACTATTCATTTGATAGTCATATTCCATTTTTGAGATATAACATGGAGGTCTCAGTTATGGGCACTTTCACAGATGATTTGATCCTGTTTTGTGGTTATTGCTGGATTGAAAACTATCTTCCATAGTTTTGGTGAGCAGTTGAAAGAATAATGTTTCCTTTTCTTCACAAATGTTTTTGCATTTATAACATTTTACGGCAAAAGACCGGCCGGGTGAAAATATCTCGCCTATTGAATGACTATGGTAGATCACACAGACCCAGTTTCACACACCAGTGAGGTGAAATCCATGTAAATCCACATGATTTCGCATTAAAACAGGGAATCTTCCTGATGAAAGTGAAAAAGAGCCCGTTACGTGAATTTGTATAGCAATTCGGACGTTTATAAGAGTCAGCTCACCTTGCCCGTCCCACTGTCCCCGGTGTCCTCGCTGACTATACTGATTCCCATCTTCTGTCCCTTCGTCGTCAATGTGTTCATCCGGGCGCATTTCTCCTTCGCCTTCTCGCGCAGCCACGCCACGCCGCGACGCGCCTCTGACGTCACGTGCGTCGCGTGCGCGTCGCGCGCGATGTCGCCCGTGTCAGCTCCGCGATTCTGAGAGAGGCCCAGCAGCTCGTCGATGACTGGAAAAGGTTGATGAGTTGTCATAATTGTAAATAGTACACAACCACTGTGTAGATAGAGTTATTCGCCATTAAAGAAGGACGATTATGTGGTCCAATCGCAACGGTTCAGTCCTTTAAACTGCAACACATTTTTCAATTGCAGTTTGAAGGACCGTTGACACGGGATTGGTCCACATAATCGTTCTGCGTCAAACACGTGACTTCCACATGTGACACTCCAAATGGGTGAATGGAGAGAAAAGTGGAGAAGAAAATAGGTACCGCTACCCTGTTACGCGCACATATGTATAACGTTTTCTTGGGAAATAGCAAAGGGGACGAGGTTGTGATAAATAGATGTGGTGAAACGAGATTTACATCGGTTCTGCGGGGCTCACATTGCTAACTAAAACCGTTTATATGGTACTAATACTGATTGTGTCACGTCAGAACTGATAATTATGACTTTATCGTCTGTCGTATTTCGTCGAGCCTCGTCCCCTTTACCCCGTCGCTATTGGCCCATTTTCACAGATAGGGATTAGAAGTGATCCAAACGTGGGGCGACTTTGTTGAATGCTGCATTAAATCACCCGTTTTTCTTACAATCGAGGCTTTCAACTACCCTATTTTTAACAATAAGCGCATTTTACTGTTAAAACCTAACATTCACACCGTGTTTTTCAGTTTACACCCACGTAAGAAAACCTGATTTTCATCAAATTCATGTGGACAACAAAATCGCCTTCTGTATGAAGTGATCGAACCACGACCTTCTGTACCTAACCTGATAGACCTACCAGTATAACTGGACGAATGTGAAGATTTTCTAAAACTGAGAGACTATGAAAGCATGATTTACAACCTGCTGTCGCCAGCTAGCTGTGAACTTACCAAAAAAAACTTAATTTCCTATTTGAGTACTTTTTCGCACCAACCTAATCGCTCCTACCACACCACCTTTAACAAAAACAACTAATGCTCAGTAAATAGTCGAAATGAGTTACAGTTATCCAGGAACTAACCGATTGTGGGTTCTACTCAGAAAATTCCCAGCCAATTGGCCAGCCTCTTCTGTAGCGGCCTCGACAAGAGAGTGTGCAACCATACACCGCCAAGGGTTTCTTATTTTTTCTAAAAGCTCGCGATACCCCCGTCGTTTTTGAGTCGCGACCCTTCCAAAATAGCTCAAAACAGCGAATTTCATCAGTTTTCGGTTTGAAATTCATCAAATTTGTATTAAGTTAGCTGGTTTTCAACTCGCGATCCCTACTTTTGTTCAAAATTAGTTCGCGACCCCCCATCTCATAGGAGGCCTTGGCGGTGTATGTGTGCAACCCAGAGAGACACAGAGTGTCTCAGCCTGTCTGCCGTCTCATTGACCTGCATGCTCTCTAGTTTTTGTAGCTGGCCAGCCGCAGAAAATTGGCGCTAATCGCTCTGAGTATTCTAAAAACTAACCGATTGTGGGTACCATAATTTGGAAGCGATCCAATTCTATCAGTTTCCCGACTTCATCCAAATGATCCACCAGCACATTCGTGTCCAGTACCACGTTCGTCGGGTTCACCTGCAATGAGGAAGATGGGTATCGATTGAATCGGGGTTCTATCTCCCCATATCTCACTCTCCACTAGCCCTCTACCTCCCTCTCCCTCTCTCTCTTTCTCTTTCCCTCCCTCCCCTTTTCTTCACTCCTCTCATTCTCTCTGTCGCTGTCCGACTTTCTCCTTCATTCGCTCGCCACACTCTCATCATTCTCTTTGCCCCTATCTCCCTCTTTTTCTCCCCTGCTCTCGTTTTTCCCTCTCTCTCTCTCCCTCTCTTTTTCTCTCGCTTTCGTTTTTTTCCCTTTCTCTCTCTCTCCCACCATCTTTCGCTCCTTTTTTCTCCCCCACATGTCTCTATCCCCTCTCTCTCTCTCTCTCTCTCTCTCTCCCTCCCTCTCCATCTCTCCCCCTCTCTTCTCTCTCAACTGACCACCAGAATAGCTTGTCGTTTCCGCTGTTCCCGAGCCACAATTTCTTCGCGCGAAACCAACTTCGGTGAGCTCTCGATATCCTAAAATTATAGTTAGTCTAAACTAGTCAAAATCGTTACATCCTATCTGAACTTTCCTGATATAAAAGCTCTTCTAATAGAACATTTAATAAACTCGTTAAATTTCTTTAATTAAAGTAGGACGGTTATGTGCTCCAATCTAGGCGCATCAGTCCTTTACACTGCAATTGAAAAATGTATTGCAGTTTAAAGGACTGAAGCGTTGAGATTGGAGCACATAATCGTCATTATAACAATATAGCGGCGCGCTATCTTTACAACAAACCGCAGTAGCTGGCCCCAGACATCAACCATGTTTATTTCTTAGCCGAGACAGCTTCATCCACAAATAAGGACATTTGTCAAGGTAGTGCTTGGCATAAAATAAATCATGTAATTTGACTACAATCAAAAACACTGTATTTAAAATACCGAACAAACCTCTTCCTCCCCAACTTCAACTACGGTAGCCTTCTTCACGAGAAGTTCTTCTTCTACTGCATCGCTTTTCCTAAAAGAGACTAATTTCAATAGTACATGCTTGGTGTGTTACGAACTACAAAGGTTCTCCAAGTCACAACGTTTCAGAGTTGAACAGGACAATACAAATTGAATTTTGAAGGACAAATTAATACAATAATTAAAAAATTACATTATACCTATAATGTAATAAACATTTGTAATCTCACCTGAACTTGCCCATTTCCTCATCGAAGTGGAACGAACTGAGCTCTGATCCATCGATGAATTCGGCTGCACTCAACACAATTCGCAGGCGACAATACAACGACTGCACGGAACCCTGGAATAGAGAACAAGCTATATTTATCAATTATACTTTCACCCCCCCCCATCCCCACGATCCCGATTGAGAAGTTTTTCGAGTAAAGGCGAGTTTCGAGTTCGACTTTAAAGAAGGACCATTATGTAGTCCAATGCCAACGCTTCAGTCCTTTAAACTGCACAACATTGTTCAATTGCAGTAAAGGACCGTTGACACGGGATTGGTCCAATAATCGTCCGTGTTTAACAACCCTAGTGTAGGTACCTTTCCTAATATTTGTCTCCGGAAAAAATGAATGTAACCTCAATTTACAGTATAACCGACCGATAAGAGTGGCAATCTTTGTAATGGCGCACCAGAAGTTGGAAAAAAAGACTGAAAGAGGTCTATTACCAAAAAACAACACTACAATTGCCACCCAGCTTCACCCACCGTGTCTACAGTAACCTCCGGGAGTGTCACGTGATAAACACGGGGAGATACTGGGAAAATGGAGAGGAACGAGGCGACAAACAGCATTTCCGGCAGCACGTTCGCCGTCGAACCTGAAATAAGAAATTCTCTCTCTCAGTTCATAAAATACTGTAATTTACAAAATTTGCATTAATCTCTGTTTTTTCTTCTCTGACTATCTCGATATTGCTCATGTGTCTGAATTTCTCGGTTTTAACTTTATTTGACTCGCTCTCTTTCCAACCCCACCTCCTAATTCTCTCTCCCCCTATCTATCTTTTGCTCGCTGAGTCAATCTCTTTCTCTCATGCCCTCTTGCTATCATTATCTCTCTCTTTCTCTAACCTTCTCTTTCCGCTGACTTCGAGAGATGTTGCGTGTCATCCAAATCAGCCAGCACATTCGCAATCTCAGCCAGACTCCCCCAAGTATCCAAATCGACTGAAAAAATATTGAATAAAAAGTTAAGCATGCATGAAGCATGAATACATTAGCACATCTTCTACTGAGCACACTAACTTAACTATAACATAATAGGATTGTTTTGATGAAAACAAAATTAGCCATACATCTTCTCATTGATTTCCAGCCGCAAGAAGACCTATAACCACTGACCCCCCTCACTTCACTCAGATGCAACTGTCCTGATTCTGATTCAAATGAAATAGAATCAACTTTCTTACTGAGACGACTTCTGCTTTTTCACTTATTCTATGTTACCCTGACTAACGAATAACATTTAAATACATTCAATAATATCAATGTCATTGTAATAATAATGACAAACATTATTATTATTACCCACCAATTTCAGTAGAAAGTGGATCGACAGGAAAGCGTAGAAATGAACTTTCATGACCGAATACCGAATCGATAACCTATTATTTATATTTCATTATTATTATTATAAAAAAAAACTCACCGATTTCAATAGAAAGTGGTTCAACAGAGGGCATAGTTCGATATATGGCCGATGCCTGGGAACAGGAAAACCATTCACTCAACACTACCACCGCTGGAAGGACTCGCAGCACCTGGAAGGAGATGAGGTCAAAGGTCACAGAGTAAAGATCAAAAAGTATCTCAGACTACCAAAGATCATAAATATGCCAAACTTCCCAAAAGTGGCCCTGTTTCCGAGTAGAATATGCTAAACTCCCATAACTTTGCCACAAAAAATGCCCTTCTTTGAACCCCTTTATAGATATTCAGTCAGGGTTACCAAAGTATGGCGCAAGGTTCCCACTCTTTAACAAGCCCACACGATATATGTTACCCCATCCCACTGTGGTTGTTGTTTGCTCCCGCGTCGAGATCAAACTATAATGCAAACTTTGTCACATCCTATATACTTGGTACCAACCTCCTTGAAACACTCTTCCTCCCCTGCCAGCATGGCCGCCAACTGTCCGGCAACCGCCCGAAGTGGGCGGAGCAACGCACCAAAATAGCTGACAACCGTCTGCACCGCTAACTGCTGCTGCACGGAACACGTTCCCTCGCCAGCTGTAAAGATAGATACTTTATTTAGTTTCAGTTTGGTCTTAGAACGTTATGCGACATATCTAAACTACATACACAAATCAGAACAGAGGTCTTTGCCTACATCTCCAGATGCATGCTACGACTAAAGTTCTCTCTAGGCACGGAAAGCACGAACCTTGTTGAAATGTGTGTAGACATCAAACAGCGATATACACATGCAACCGGGTTGAATGCAACCAAAATGCGACCCGGTTGCATGTGTACGAAACTATTGGTTGCTTCTCGAAGGCAACCAAATTTGTCTTTTTGGTTATGTTAAGTGATTTTGGTTGCATTCGAAAGCAACCAGTGGTTTCGTACACATGCAACCTGGTCGCATCTTGGTTGCATGTATAATTGGCCACATCCAACGACAACATTTAGTTATTCACCGCTTAATGACGTACATTATTAGAGTCATAGAATGCTCACGATCACCACCGTAACCCTCTGCTAACTAATTCTTTATCCACACTATCCACACTTAAACAATGTGGCACTCGCCTATCAGAGAAGAGAAAGCAAAAATACCAAGAGGGAATATGAAAAATAAGAGCACGAACTACCACGTACCATTGATTCCGGTCACGTGAACAGCGTAGATGAGAACTAGTGCGAGCTGGACCAGCTGTTGTGACGTCATCGGGCTGTCAGCCAGCTGAACCAATGCTGCCAGCTGCGAAAGGGCGCGCGACGAGACACTGGAAATACATAAATAAACAGCTGAAACGGAGGCTACCGTATTTCGCAATTTTTGATTGATTTATATACATGCAAGCATGTGAGATACATAGAGAAACAGAAAGCACATAAAAACAACTGAATTTGAGCAAAATGAAACAATAATCGAAACCATGATGAACAGAAAAGTGAACATTGAACGAGCATATCTATGACTACAGTACAACGATCGACACTTCAATGGGGTCCTGATAAATAAACATCAGGTACAAGAGCTTTTCCGAAAAATATTTCTTGGCCGCCGCAAGAGAACTAGGAAGAACAATGGGAAAGATAAAGAAGGATATGGGCTAAGGTGGCTATAAAGTGTCAAAAACTGGTAAAATAAAAAAATGGATTTCATAACACTGTACTGTGGAAGTAACCAGAGCCTGAAACTTAAGATTACAAAGCGTGTTGCTACCGGATACTACAGAGATTATTTATATTGGGTAGAGGCGAAACGTTCACTGTTATTCTCCAACACCAGCAAGGTCCGACTAAGAGACAAAAAGTAGTCCGTTTTCAGATGTAAACACGGAAAAATATATGATTTTTCATCGAAAGTAGACCGATTTTCTTCTTTTCGGCCAAAAAGTAGTCCGTTTCCCGATTTTTCCTGACTATTCGGACAACTTTACGGGTGTATGGTTATTATTCTTTCCATTAGCTATTATTTGACATTGTAACTATACTGAATTAGAGATCTCATTTATATTTACCTGTTGAACTGTTCCATTCCGATCTTGGAGATGAGAAGACCAGCCGTGTGGATCATATAGGAGACCGTGCGACGGTGCAGCTGGAAATTCAGAACATAGTGAGAATGAATAGAGAATTTTACAGAGAATTGAACTAACTGACGTAAAAAGTGAATCAAATTCTGTACTACGTAAGGGTGAAAGCATGGAATAGTGATCTACAATTTCATTCCTAACGTACATCATTTTGCTTAAAAATAAGTAGATGAAGAATGGCGTATGATCGTCACAGTATCATCAGTTCAATGTTCGAAACACATTCAAAGGTGAATAAATAACCATAGTTTACAGTTTTACACCATCATGCTCCCAGATAGTTGAAACTTGTGAATATCTTTTCTATTTCTTGCACATTTTGTGCAAAATAAATGAATAGAAATGTAATGATCTACCTGCGAGGGCGACTGTTCCAAGTAGATCTGGAACGTGTTCTTCTCCGGTACTTCCGCCAGTCCATTTGATGACGTCATCCAGAGCTCGCGCGGCTGATCGGCGCGCGCCGCTATTTCGGCCGCCGCGCGCACGCGGCCGGATTCGGTGTCCAGCAGATCCTCGTATTTGTCTACCTGCAAAACTTCTGATACTTATAGGTAAAACACGTAAACTTGACATAGTCTTTACGATGGTGTGAGCCGGAGCAAACAGTGCGGCCAAACTTTATTTCGAAAGGAAACTAAAACAATAGCAACATTAGAGACTGAGAGAGAACCTATTTCGAGAATAATCCGGAAACAAGGCAACCAAAATTAGGCGCAAAAAATACTACAACTCAATTGGCACTGTGTTTCCATTCTCAAGCCGCGTACAATCTACAAAAAACTCGCGTACCTTCTTCTTCATAGCTGCACTAGACACAGTGAAACCCCGCTTTGAAATTATTCGGAGGGGAACCAGTGTGCTGTATTCCGTATACCGTACTTTGTGCTGTGTAGTTTTATCATTTATAGTAGTATTGCTATAAATAAGGGCAAAGTTCACCTTCTTCTTCATAGCTGCCAGTCGGGCGAAGAGTCTTTCTCGCGCCGCCTCAAAAGGATGCGCGGCGCACAACGCGCGCACACAGAAGAAAATCTCGTCCAGCACACGTTCCTAGAAAACATGTAAGTCAATTTTCACGAAAATACATATTATTAAGGTGTGCCATAGGAGAAAGTGCCCGAAAAACCCGAAACACCAGAACCGAAACAAACACTTATAAGGCCCTACTTTGGCATTCGAACCAACCGGCTGTGTGGTGCGATAAGTAAAATTTCCAAACCTTTTCTTCGAAATACTTCGAACTTTGTAATCAAAAAACGGATAGAAATCTATCACAGTTCCGACAGATCCTGTGATGTCGGATCGAATGTCAAGGCATTAGCTCATCTACAGTAATCTACAGTCGTGAGGTATGAGTATGACCGAAATAACACCGGAAAAAATACCAACACAGGTTATTATCTTAGAGGTAAATATTTAGTGAACAGAACACAGGTAGAAAAACTAGATTATGTCATACCGTACCACCAACAGACCACCCACAAAGCAAATAAGGAGGGGTTAGAGCGAAACAAGGGAGTAGGGAAGTGAGGGAGAATGCGTAGAGCGTCGTGCGCTTAGCTTACGAGAAGCTGGTTAGTTTCCGATCCCGATTAGCAAGCAACATCGTTTTTATGCAGAACAATGAATTTGTATGAGATTGACTCAAAAAAAAACAGGGATTGAAGCACGTACCAGCCGCTTTAAGCACTGGCAAACAAGATTCCCAAATATCCCCATTGTTCCCATTATTAGGATAGGTTTTCGGTTAATCGAGCTCGGGTTTAGAAGCGGAAGCGACAGATGTGAGAGGAATCTCAGAGTTAGAAGAGGAATAGAGTGTAACAGAAAGACGAGACACAGACCGACAGAGAAAGAGAGAAAGAGATTGAGATAGAAAGAAAGAGATAGAGATAAACGGAAGAGAGAGATAGAGCGAGAGAGAGAGAAACAGTGAAACAGAGAAGAAGAGAGAGCGAGAGATAGAGAGAGAAAGAGAGAGAGACCTGTCTCTGTTTGGAGAGTATCTCGAGTGGTGTGTGACGCGCCCGACGTGTGCTGCGGTACAGCATCTAGAAGGGGTACGGTAACTGAGAGAAGGTACGTGATTACACGGCACGTACGGTACGACAACGGAGCTGCTACCGTATTCAATTCGAAAAATGCTCGTTGACAACATACTAGCTAACTAGATAAAGAGGTCCAGTTCGAGAAAAGGTAGGTTTTGGTGTTTCAGGCGGGTTCTACTATCATTTTGGTGAATTGAAAAGAAAAATCAATATGCATCATTTGCGCTAATGTCACGCGAAATACGTTCACTAATATGCTGTCAATGAGCGTAAGGTTTGACAACTAATCGATGAAACTAAGGCAGGTGAACACAGAAGCAAATGAGAACTACAGTATACCTACCGAATAGAAGGCAACTACTCCCAACTGATTGTAGGAATGACCGGAGGAACACCACAACAGAGACGCCTTTAGGTACCAGCTGGAACAGAAAAATTGTATATATCTGGTTTTTTCGCCTTTACGGTATATGTATGTGTTTGTAGTTTGAACCCAATGATTTCAGGTAGGGAGAGGAACTGAATTATAGGTTTTATCGAACCGTTGTGGACACCGTACCATCGACTTTGTGGAGGGCGGGGTTTGGCGAGCGGCCAGTTCGTCTGCGTATCATTGATCTACACTCTCTCTCAACTGCTGGCGAATAATCAACGACAGCTCGCCCCGTATCGCTCAATCAATCGAACCCTCTGCTGTCTTTATAGGAAAAATGGCGACTATAGGACTTGTTTCGAGAGATCGAATTACAACTAATATATTATCATTCTCTACTATATGGGTTCAAATATAATTAAGTTAATGTGCTTATGAGTACATCTCTTACTGAGCACGTTAACCTAATCAACCACCATCCAAAAGTCCTAGTGACACAATTATATTTTGTTCAAATAGAATAACCTAATATGAGTTCTAATACAGTTTGGTCTGCCCACCCGCTTGGCTGACGAGCGCGCCAACTGTAGGCTGCAGCCGTCACACTGAAGCGCCAAAGTTTGTCAATCTTGAAAACCTCAAGCTCTTCAGATTGAATTAGAAAGGTACGAATTCGCAGTAAGAAAAAACCAGTTCATTCACCCCAACACTTCCATATGTTTAGCTACGGGTGAAACATTGCGTTTATCGGATTTCAAGTGTTCTAAAACTGTTACGTAGAGTTTTTCGTGACCAATTATTACCAGCCGGTGCCGGTGTCAACATTCTGAACAAAAATCAATACCTCCTAGCCATTGAATAGTCCTCGCTGCCCTCCACCAACGTCTTGTATCGATGTAGATCACCCAGGGCCACGAAGTAACGGGATATCGATTTGAGTGCGATCTACAAATAAATCAATATGACATTGCACAGATAGGTGTTTGGGCAGATTTCGAACTCTCAAAGCACAGCTACAGGGAATCCATTTCCATATTGTAGTTTGAACTCGAAACTCGCCAAATTTCAATTTTGATCTTAATTCATGAGAAATATTAACGCCACGCAGTCGCAGATCTAAAATTTTAATTTTGCTTTGCGTGGCGTTAATTTTCTCATGAACCATGACTTCGTCATTGACAAATTCTGGACAGCCGCTCTACAGTAAGAGTTGGATGATTAGTGTCAGTGTCATATGTCATTCCTGAAAGAAAAACTAATATCGCCCAAGCTGTCGAGTAGTAATCCGATGCAATCAATATGTATGTTTCGCACGATGGTGGTGTTCTCCATAGACTGATCATTCAAAAGTGAACACCAGTCCTAAAGGAGTCTCCTTGTTGGTTACAGTGCACCGCAGAAACATTTTTCTAATACCTGTCAGGAGTAGTTTACTACAAATAATTTAACAACTTCTTCTACCGTATCCCTTACTTACTCTCTGTTTGGACGTCTCCAACATCGTAATCGGAAGGGGTGCTGAGATCAAGGATCGAAAATCATCGATCGTACTCCCGTTTGGCCAGACGAGACAGTCAGAGACGCAGAGCGAGAAGTCAGATTCATAGAGAGAGACGAGGCGAGAGTAGAAGGTGATACCCTGCAACAGAGGGTAATCAATACTAATGTTTATGTTTCTGCATTGAAATCATATTGAGTAGAGAACAAATTCAGCCAACAGCTGATATCAGCCGCTCGCTGAATTCCGAATTTTGCTAGCATTTTACAAATATATTTTCCAAAACTTTAGAGCCGATTCAATAACTTTATAACCAATTCCTTCTCAATAGTAAAAGAAAACAGTTACCGTAGACAGTAGGCTGAGCAGAGAGATTCGAAGTGCTTTGGCGCCTTCCCGCGTCGAATTAGCACCAGTCCTGAGGGCCTCAATCATCTGAAACAATGTAACTTTTCCACGACGCCAACATCGGCGATTTACAACCGGGTTGCATGCAACCAAAATGCAACCCGGCTAAATGTGTAAAAAACTATTGGTTGCTTTTCAAATGCAACCAAATTTACCTTTTTGGTCATGTAAAGTGATTTTGGTTGCATTTGAGATGCAGTTTCGTACATATGCAACCTGGTTGTATTTTGGTTGCATGTGTAATTGGCCGCCAACATCACCGTCACACAATACCCAGTGACACGAGAGAAAATGGAAGCTTGTACTGTATTGTACTATTGAAATGATAACAAACTGGATTCATGCAATTGAAATATAGTGTTGGAATCTTGGCCTCAATCATCTGAAAATCCGTTTGATAACAAAAACGATTTTGTTAATAATGGTAGTTGAATTATTACAGTCAAAATAAATACCCACAGGCAGATATACAGTATCAAGAGGACCAATCGATATGCATGTTTTGTACGTTCCCTGCCTGCCGATCGGCTGCACCAAGTATGCACAATGCACTCTCGAGCTGTCAATTAGTTACAGCACCCGGTTAATCTCAAAACTCATGGGAGACTATTGCATTCAACGCGACCTCAATCGTGTGCGCGTACGCTGAGTGAAATCATGAAGAAGGACGATTATGTGGACCAATCCCGTGTCAACGGTCCTTTAAACTGCAATTGAAAATTGTATTGCGGTTTAAAGGACTGAAGCGTTGCGATTGGACCACATAATCGTCCTTCTTTAACGAAAAAATTTTATATTCTTGTGGTTTAATTAGATTTTCTGGTGATAGATGTAGCGATATTTCTAATTCCGTCCCGAAGTGAAATTCGACTGTACGGCCATGAGAGATCACAGAACATCCACCGTACCTTATGAAAAGCCTGCTTCCACAAATGCTGCTCCAGATTGACAGAAAACGTGAAATTGACGTCCTTTGTCATCAATCGATAGTAGATTTCCGTCAGCTGGGTACTGTAGTCGAGCAGTTTCTTCGCAGCCTCGGTGTCTTTTTTGGCCGAAACGCGCGGGAGAAGCTTGGCAACTTCATCGTTCAACTGAAAAGGGGGCGTGGTTTGTGTTTCTGAATTTTTCTGAATTCAGCTCCGCAAAATTCAATTTTGTATTTTGTACATCCCGTGCAAAATATGAACATTCATTCGGATTAGCACAAGATGTATTGACACTTTTTGATGATTTGTAAAATCGGTGATGTTTCAGTCCTATACTATTGCCACCCTCCGCCTTCAAAACTTGATTAACAAAAGTAGATCTACAATTTTTTTAGCCTATTAGCCTTGTTCAATACTTAGGCCAATTACACAAGCAACCGGCTTGATATCAACCAAAAAGCAACCCGGTTGCGAAAAGCAACCAAATTGCTTTTCTGAACCAACCAACCTTCCTTTACAAAAGCAACCGAGTTTTGTGAAGTAATAGAGCTTGTTGATTTCATTATCAACCCGGTTGCTTTTGCAAAGAGAGGTTGGTTGCTTTGAAAATCAATCGAATTTTTTTTACAAAAGCACCCAGGTTGAATTTTGGTTGATATCAACCCGGTTGCTTGGGTAATTCGCCCAATACTTACTAATGTTGTGAATCGAGTTGAAAATGTCACGTTCTCGTCTTCTTGAGTTTACAATACTTGAGATCCTACGAGCTCATAAATTTTCTCCGTGACTTTCAGGTTTTAGTTTAGTCACCAAGTTTTCTTATGTAACAAGTTAAATTTCTCACCCCCTCCCCTTCATTGATAGCGTTCGCCCCCAAATGTTGTTACACGGATTAACCGATAGTGCTAGTCCATTGAATAAACAAAAGACACAGAGTAAAACAAACAACACTGTCAGAGGGGGGGGGGGGGGTAGTTACACTGTTTGATTAGGGTCTATCACACCACTTAACCTGCGAGGCGCGATATACTATCACTAAGTCTTGTAACAGAACAAGTTCTGTACTAGAAGTAAATTGAATAGTCACGTAAAGTCTAATTAGGAATCGTGCACTTTGTCATTACACGTTCCCGAGTTCTGCTGTGTTTAATAAGTTTCACGTGACTGTGCTATTGAATAACAGTATAGTTGTGCATCAAAAGTTGCCAAAGTTGTACGAGTAGATTGAAGATTTATAGAAAAGTTTAGTCAATAGAGGGGTACATATGTTGATCTTTACAGTGAATGAAGTTACATTCCTAAACGAAATAAATGGTGTAAGTATGTCTGCGTCTCTCTGATCTACATACTATCTCGGCAAGAGAGCAGATAGCTGGTAGGTAAAACAACCTATTTTCGATGTGAACTCTGAACTCTCGAAAAGATACTATTATAGAGAAAATCTCAAGAATTAAGCTTATTTCCAACTAAAATTGGGAGATTCTGCCTACCTTTTGAATCTGCGGTCCCTCCGCCTTGGCAATTTCCTTGTAAATTGGCCAATCGGCGAGATTTCGACTACCCGACATTTCCTCCTCCACGTTACTGAAAACGTCGAAACACGTGAAAGAGAAAACAAGACAGGAACACGTGAAAGCAGAAATGGGTCACGTCATATCACGTGAAGAGGGGTGTCCGCTACCCTTTCATAGTTAGTTATAGCATGACTTTTTGATGTATTTAGAGAAAATATCACTTTACAAACGAATTAGTATGTCATAGAAGCATAGTATGCCTAATATCAACCCACATATTTCGTTCTTCGGGTAAGTTCACAGCCTTTAACTCATATGGGCCCAACTAAATCAAAAATGTGAATTGACCGTTTCTGAGCCGTTCGGATTACTTACTAAGGTTTTAAGGATGAATTCAGTATTTTGAGCTTCTAAAGGCGAGTTCGGTATCTAGTTGTTACAGCCCTCTATAAGAAATGCTCTTTCTAAAGGAAGCCTATATGTGGTATTTGTCGGCCAATTACACATACAACCGGGTTGCATGCAACCAAAATGCAACCGGGTTGCATGTGTAAAGAGAGTTCGGTTGCTTTCCAAATGCAACCGGGTTGCTTTCGGTTGCTTTTCAAATGCAACCAAATGCAACCATATTGCATTAAAAACCGGAAAATGTCCAAAAATTGAGTGTTTGGTTGCATTTGAAAAGCAACCAAAAGCAACCCGGTTGCATTTGGAAAGCAACCAAATTTTCTTAACACATGCAAGCCGGTTGCATGTGTAAACCGCCGCATTTGTCCAATCCCAGTGTGTTTGTATTTGGATCTCGTTGCTTTCAAGTGAACTGTCGAAGTCTACAAAGTAAGTCACAACTACAAAGTAAGTCACTCCCTATGCCCATATCTAATATGGCCTCTTCTGCCAGCCTAGCCGATTAGGTACAGCCGGTAACTTCCAACCAGACTTTCAAGCTGAGTAGCAAATAGCAATAGCCAGTTGGGCACTCGTAGGTTTACTAATAGACCAATTTCAAACATCTCCATTACCATAATCTAACCAACGCACATACAATACATTAATATCGATCTTTAGGTCAAAAGCAATCGATAATGATGTTATGCGTGCCCAACCAACGTCCCTTATTAAGTGCAGTTTGTTAAGTCGTTAAGTGCGGTTTACGGACAAATCCCCCCCGCCGCGTTGCGGTCGGACAATTCCCCCCTCTGCGCGGACAACTCCCCCCTCTAATTTTTCTCTAAAAATCTGGCTGTTTATCGAACATGCTTTGAATTTGATTACATTCCGACTCATCCTGTTAGTAAGCATGTATATGAAGATTTTCAACGCCAAAACTTCACATTTATCTTTAAATTGAGGTTAAAAACTTACGTTAGTCAGTGGACTTCGGGTAATGACTGTTTTATGTCATTTTTCGGCTATTAATAATGACTACATTAGTTACGCGAATGCTTGTCATCTTATAGAGCTTTTATGAACTATATCTTCTTGAATAAGATAAGTTTACTTCAAAAAATAACCATAACTAGTCTAAAATAGGTTGAGGGGGGAGTTGTCTGAGAGAGGGGGGAATTGTCCGACCGCGACGCGGGGGGGATTTGTCGCGTAATCGTTAAGTGCAACAATCTGGTTGCAGTTAAATATCACAGACCAAATACCAATATCGATCGGGAAAACAGATTGTGTGAAAAGCAGAAAAAGTATCCATAGGAGCGACAAACAAAGACGAGAACACCCAGAATAGCCCAAGCAAAAACAAAGGTTTATTATTAATGTTAATATAATATAAAATAGATATTAGGGTGCTCTAAAAGACACTCCGTGTGTATTATTATCATTCACATACGTGTTGTACAACTTAGCTCAAAAATATACATGTTACAAATAGAATACGTTCACTAAAAGTAGCCTAAAACTTGGAAAACTTCTGAAACAATGCATAAAGCGGTACAGGATAAAACGGTTGAGATTATACGTATGATAAAACTCTGAAACTCAATGAAACTAAGTTTCTACATGCTGAGTATCAAACATTGCGTGTCTTAGGTAGTTGTTAATATATAAAACTAAGCTCATTCTTGAAAGAAATGACTATTAACATAAAATACAAACTAAACAATTGGTTAGCTGAATTACATACCTAATAACACTACTGTATTTGGTCATGCTTAGTAATATATTACAAAAAGTTATCGCATAAAACTAAAACTAATAGTGCACTGGGAAACTTTTAAAACTAAATCAAAGACCTTCGAATGTCAATCATATGTCAAACTTGGTCAAATTCTCAAACTGAGCCAAAATAACAACATAGTACAAGATAAGTAAGACTAAATATCAAAAATCACAGTAGAAAAATGCACTGCTTAAACTTGAATACATTCTAAAACATACTGACTCAAACATTAGGTTATTATTAGTTGTGCAGCTATGAAAGGGGCCAAAGGGGGTGTGCGTAATGAAAACGGAGATCGAATACCTACTAACCATTACCTCTGAATTTCTCACGAATTCACGAAAAAACCCCAGTAACGTCTGACTATTCAACAAAAGTAGTCGGTTTTCAGATTAAAACACGTGAACAACAATGATTTTACATGAAACATACACAAATCTGTTTGTTTACGGTAGCTTTTCGGACAACTTTACTGGGGTATGGTCAAGAATACTCTATCTTGGAAGGAAGTTGGAACTAGACAAAAGCGACACACAAAGAAAAGGAGAAACGCCCGCACCCGCAAAGATAGATCATGCCAAATCAATCAATACCTATCAGATACATTACAAGACACATTCACATACCAGTAAGGTGTGAATATACTACAAAAAGGAGCTGTTTTCCACATCAATACCTCTAATTTTGAGATTTTAGGTCGTTTTGGCTATTGGGCCGTAGTACGATACCGAGAGAAAGTGAACGGCTCACAATTGTTTTCAAAAAAAAGTTCTAAAAAATAAACAATATTGATTTGGCATGATTCAACCCTGTTGAGAATAGCTAGAAAATCACCTGTCACGGGTGTTGCGAATTACGGTGGAATTGGAGGACGAAGTGTTGCGGTTGTGCACTGAAATATGAATAGAATAGAATAGAATAGAATCATACACCAGTTCGACTAAGCGACGAAAATTTATCCGTTTTAAGATGTAAATACGTGAAAATCTAAGATTTTCCATCAAAAGTAGACCGATTTTCAACTTTCCGACTAAAAAGTAGTCCGTTTTCGAATTTTTGTGACTATTCGGACAACCTTGCTGGTGTATGAATAGAATAGATTTATTCGCGATTTAACACGTGACTTCCACATAGTATGTGGCACTACAAATGAGTAAATGGAGAGAAAAGTTAAGAATAAAAAGGGTATGGTTGCCCTCTTACGCGCACATAATATTACATGCAATTTAACAGTGAATGAATGAATGCTACAATGTTGTGACTACACTGTCATCCTCTCTATCTCGGACTGTGACGTGCCGCATTGTCATTGACAAAGACGCCACAACATTAATTTGTTCTATATTAAATTGTCATATTTGATGGAAGATAAACGCAATACAATCAGTACTAAAATCCAGATAAAGATACTACACATCCAGATACATTTAACGAGCACCTAAAAGTCTACAACGTTTTCTGAAAATCTTTGGCAATAAATACTCTACAAAAACCTTACTCAGTTGATACTCGGTTGATTTGTTTGAATTTGGCACAAACTTTGCGTAAAAGGGTAAAATGATGCAAAATAAACTCTACCCACCTTTTCCCCGTGGCGCCATTCTTTGTGTGGATGGTCCGGATCCATTCACCTCTCTTCTACTACTTGTGATGACGTCATTTTCTGGTTCACGTGGAGACTCACGTGCAACTTGCGGCTGGATACTCAAACGACCCTGAACAAATAGTTTTGAATTAAATCGTCTATCGTCAGAACAAAATAGTTTTATTGAGAACAAACTAATCATTAAGATCCTATTTTTGTAACTTGTAAAATTGTGAAGATTAAAACTGCTACAATACCGAAGATTCTGGAAGTTCACGACAGAGTGACTCGCAAAATGAATATTCTATAAAAGTAAGAAGAACGACACAACGTACCCGAAATGTCTTGCGTATCCCATTTTCGAAGTTACCTGATATTTCTATAGAAAAATGGGTGATATGAATCAAACGTAGGGTGACTTTGTTGGATCGTTCATTGAGTTACCCAATTTTTTTCAAAATCGGGATTTTAATATACCCTAAGTTCAAAAATTGACAAGCTACACTGCTGAAAAGCTCAGTTTTCCACCAGTTTTTCAGTTTAGTAATCCAGATGAAACCCCTGATTTTCATCGAATTTTTGTGCACAACAAAGTCGGCTGGTGTATGATATGAATGAAAAACTAGAAACACGATTCTTTACCCACTTTCAGTCTGCTCGGCGCAACTTCTTCTCGTTCCAGGTCGTGTCCTCCGCGATATTTCGGCGCGTGAGGGGGCGGGGCTTCGCGCGCCGATTGAACCAATCGATATTCGGACGAAGGGTCTGAAAACTAATAACTAGATTGCTTCTGTGATAACTAGCGGATGGCTGAAAAAAATCCAAAACTGCCTGAAACAATGAAAACTTTGTTTCATTCAAAAAATTAGATCTGAGGCATTTGAATATCAAGCAACGGGTTGCTTTCTGAAAAGTCCAGAAATTCTACTAACTTCCTCGCTTCCTCCTCAACCGAAAAATCAATATATTGCAAATCCATACCGTAGTTCTCCTGATGTCGTGCACTTCTTGATCCGCCGTCGTTTCGACGTTTCGGGGATTTACCGTAACCCTGATTGTTCTGACGACCGCCTAGAAGAACAAGTATATAACAATCACGGCCAGTGCTTTTCTAGAATTACATTCACGTGCCGCTACAAAAAAATGCAAAAAATCATTAAAAATTGCACGTATAGAACCATTTCAAAAACTCATTCTAGTTGTAGTTCCTCTGATCTATAACCATAGAACCGAACTATTGAACTTACAAAAAAGATTCGCCGTTGGTCACTGGGTTACTTCAATACTTCAACTGCTCGACGTACCTCTGCTGCTCCACCGTCTGTCCGTCTGCTCCCTCTCCTTTGTGGGCGTTCTCTCGCCACTGGCCAACTCGTCTGCGCTCTCCACTTCCTCCGCTATACTGCCGCCACCGAAAGTCGACGACTGGTCGCTGTCTGCAACATGAATTTTAGTTTCTAGAAATAATTACAAGAAAAATAATTTGTTCCCTCATTAGGGAACTTTCTGGTAACTTTAAGCTGTGAACAAACACCAGCAAGGTCTGACTAAGCGACAAAAATTAGTCCGTTTTCGTATGTAAACAAATGAAAACATGATTTTTCATCAAAAGTAGACCGATTGTCGTCTTTCCGGTTGGAAAGGCAGTCCGTTTTTCATGACTATTCGGACAACTTTACTGGGGTGTGGCTGTGAACCCAATATAGACACCATAGAGAACCATACCTCACCGAACTAAACGAGTTCTGTTACTTCATCAAAATCACACACCAAGCCTTCGAAAAACGTTGAAATTTTCAAAAATGTCTTCTAGAACCCTCCAAATCTACATAGAAACAGGCAAGACTATCTCCTCACCTCTCCTCTGCCTATGGCCTCTTCCCCTCTGTACGGGATGTGTCCGGGGATGGACGGGTGGGGGACCTCCATGTGCCAGACTCCTAGGAGAGACTGCCGAATCATTGATGTTCAGCCTAAACACAAATGAATACTCTTTTTTACATTTTTACATTCTTGTTTACGTTTCGAAATTGTTTTTGATGTGTTTGTTCCGTCGCACAACATTGGGTATAATTCAGCAGTGGAACTGGAACCAACGTGTGTGTCCCCAAAAACATGAATTTGTCTTTATTTCAAACAGTTTCCGCTTCTAAAAATGAGTCGCATTTTTATTTCTCATTTTCCCCAGGATAAGAATGAGCAAGAGCCTGTCTAATTTGGATCGGACATTTGATATATAGTCTTTTCCATTCCTACAGAGACTCCTACAGTAAGATTTCGAAACTTCAAAGCCGTTTTGCTCACTTACTTTTCATCGGAGAAGTTGAGGATTTTCGTACCTCCTTCTCGTTCTCAGGTAGAGTAAATAGACGAGAGGATTTTCCATGAACTTCATTTTCAGCTTTACAACAGCCTTCGGAAAGTTTGTAAGGTTACTGTAGGAGTCTCAGTAGGAATGGTGTGAACTATACAAACCTGACGATTCCTCGAACAGGCGCCCCTCCGTTTATTTTGATAGCAGACTGGACCTCGGTGCCACTCGAACACGCTTCCAGTCTGAAAATCAAAAGGTCCGACTAATTGGCAAAAAAAGAAAAAGTAGTCCGTTTTGAATTGAAACACGTGAAAATTAATGATTTTGCGTCAAAAATATATAAATACTCTCGTTTTCGGCGTGAAAAAAGCTTGTTTTTTTCTGTTTTTTTTGGCTATTCGGACAACTTTACTGGGGTCTATAAATCAAGAAGTACGTGAACAATTGAATAGAAAGGTGGACAGAACATTTTTAAGAGAAACATCACAATTTTACACATCCGACCTGTTTGCATTCGAACATTACTTAAAGAAGGCCGATTATGTGGTCCAATCCCAAAGCTTCAGTTCTTTAAACTGCATTACATTTTTCGATTCCAGTTTAAAGGACCGTTGACACGGGATTGGTCCACATAATCGTCCTTCTTTCAAGGTTAAAACGAAATAGATGATTTTACGGTGAATACAAAGATTATAAGTAATATAAATTATCAGGGTTATTAGAAGAAATCCAAAAAAGACTTCGAGGCAATGTGTTGTCTCTAACCACGAAGCAGTAACACGAGAATCTAGCACAGAGAAGTGCAAAACAGGAAACATTTCGAGTGGGCGACGATTCGGCTAGAAATTTTATAGCCACAAACCATAACTCAAGTCAGAGCTACAACTGCCGAATTCAACTTTTACCGAAGTTAGTTTAAACGGTTAGAATAAGTTTGCACAAGTTTGGGGAAGAACCATTGAAACATATTTTGATAAGAGAAATCGGCCCCAAGTGTTTCAGCTGAATCGTCGCCCACTCACATTTCGAGTGAAAAAGAAACGCGGGTGAATTTGAATTCTATATCTAACCGGGTTTTTAGATAAGCCAACCTTTTTTTGGTAACCTATTTTTCAGGTTACCTCAGTAGGTAACCGGTTGGTAACCTGAAATGAAAAACCGGTTACCTGTTTTTCTAACGCAACATGTGGTTTTTACCGTTAGTTTGGACGGTAACCGGATTTTAGTTTCAGGTTACTTTCCGGTTACCTACCAAGGTAACCTGAAAAAAGGTTACCAAAAATGGGTTAGGTTACCTAAAAACCCGGTTAGTTGTAGAATTGGCCAGAGAAAGGCCCGCGTACCTCTGTTGGAGTTCCTTCGTCTTCTGCTCCTCTTCCAGACGCAGTTTCTCGTTGTACTCAGATTCCACCTAAAACACACACGTATGTTAAAGTAAGTGGAATACATCTATATAAGCACATTCTTTCATTACGGGTTTGCCCGAAAAAAAGCATTCAAACACTGCCCCGAGTAATTTTCTTCTTGTGTTACATTCCTGTGTATTGCGCTCGTTTGTGGAAACCAACAGGATCACCTGCCACCAGGAAAAACTCATTCAAAAATAAAACTCATTACTCAAAAACTCATTGAGAATTAAACCTCATTAACTTATTTTTAGTCAGAATTTCAAAAATGCCACAAAAATAGGAAGTTGATTACTGCTTTTCTCAACCATTATATACTTAATGAGATTTATTTCGCAATGAGTTATACTTTAATGAGTTTTATTTCTGAATGAGTAATTCTGGTTGCCGGATCACCTAACACGATTGTTCACTTCCAGCTGGTCTCAGAAACCCAAAATGACATAACAGTAAGGTGTGATAGAGAGATGTTTTCAATCAAATTACGTCCAACGGTCCAACTTCATAAATTCCCATTAAAATGAAAAAAGAGATCAATCTTTCGGTATTTCGTAGCTATTTTGCCAGCCCCAGCAGATAAAAAGCAAACTAAAACATACCTGCTGACTCCAATCGATCGAGCCAATCGACTCGAACGATTTGCACAATTCCATATAGGAAATGGAGGAGGAGGAGACAGGGGCGTCTCCCGCCTGCGACTGCGTCTCCAGAGAGGTGTCCACCGACAGCTCCTGCGAAAGAAGATATTTAGAATACATTTATATATATATATATATATATATATATATATATATATATATATATATATATATATATATATATATATATATATATATATATATATATATATATATATATATATATATTGGATTCCTCCCTGGCTCTTCAGGGAGGTATCCACGGACAGCTCCTGCGAAAAAGGTGATTAGAATCATAGAAATGGTAAAATTGTCCGGAAAAGCCAAAACAAATCCAAAAACGGCCTTCCCCTTTGAAAAATTGTATAACTTAACATTCCTGAAATCTCGAGTACATTCATCGAAAAACGGATTGCTTGTCACAGAATAGTTACATCTTACTGGTGTAACTTTCGAATTACTCACTTTCTGGATCTTGCAGCGAGGCTAGCAAAAAGTTCAAACATACTCCACTTTTTGATCGGTACGAAATCAGGTAAGAAAATCTCAACTCTCACCGGTTTTCTCTTTAGAAAAAGTGTTGATGATAGTTTTGTTGATATATTGCGATTTGAATTACAAATTTTGCAACAAATAGGTTACTGGCTCGAAAGACCGATTGTAAACCTGGCCGTCCGGATACGCCCGGTTGAATTCATTGTCTAGACACAAAAATTAACGCAAACCACCCGATGAATAACTTTTGATCTACCCACCTGTATGGGTGGTCGTTCGCTCTGCGTGCTATTGATCGAGTCGTTTCTCCTTCTTCCGCCCACCCTGCGTTGACCCGTCTCGGCACGCATCGACGCACGATCACCCACTCCGCCGGGCACCTGCAATAGAGTAAGTATGAGTAGACACAAAATTCAAGAAAATGGGGCAATAAACATGCCTTTCAAGAATTTTATAGTTGTATAGTTTGTTTCACCCAGTTATAACCCTCTACAGTAATATACTCGAACTTTCAGGTCGAATTTTGGTATGTTGGCGTTTTTGGACTCTTTAAAATTTTGTAGTGTGGTCTGCACCTTTACTACTACGAACTCTGAAAGTTTCAAGCCAGATTAGTGAAATACGCATTAGAAAAACCCTCATGAATACTTGACGGATTACTGTAGCAAGACATCGATTGGTGAAACAGAGTATACCACTTCCATGACTCAACAGGATATACTCAATCATCCTACCCTGCCCACCAGAGCAGTAAGCCAGTAAGGTCCAACTAATCTATTAAAAGGACCCGGTGTTTGCATTAAAATTAATCGTAATGTTGTAAATAAACAAACCAACAAATGCTCACCTGTCTCTGGAACCTGCCCCTATTAGCCGGCATGTAGTCGCCTCCTCCCGAGAACTCCCGCCTATTATTCGCTTTCCTGGGAGATTGGCGTTGGTCCAAATAACCACCCGGTTGGCGGGAATCATACAGGGATTGCGTCGAATTCTGGAAATGAGAGGGTACAGTTGTGCCATTCCCCCACTCAGACTCCGGCAGTGTGCCAATGAAGTTTCAAACGAACCTCTTTCATTGAATGGTCATGTTTTCTAAGAATAATGTTTACCCACATACTGTCACAAAGGTTAACTGCCGCTCGGAGACACTTTTAGTATTTTGGAAAACAATAACATGGCAACATTTTGACACTTTTCCGAGGTCTCTGAGGGAATGATAGTGGTACTATAACGATAGAAATTGGGTCCGTACGACCAAATCTCACAAGAAACTGATTTTTCGTCATGTGATACGTCAAATTCCACAACTTCCGTCTCGGAAATAACCACATTAGCCGATTATTAGCAGAAAAGTGATAAAAGTAACCGGTATCCACGCCACGAGATTCAACCCCACCACCTAGTCCAAAAAGTTTTCGATTGAATACCTAGAACTTAGCAGGGGAAACCAAAACACCCACACTAATACATAATAAAACAATACAACATTTGAAGGATGAACATAATTTACAGTACACATAGGTGAATAATGAATATCCAACTATCTGAAGAAGACACATGGCAAAAAAGACTCACATATGGTTTTGGCTGATACTGTTTTCCGTGAAATCGCCGCTCATTTTCCATTCCATTCGAAATATCATCTCGACTACCCTGAAACACAGAAATGCTCAAATACGTGAACTGCTCAGCAAATATTCTCAACTATGAGACTCAAGTTTGATGGTTCACTAGAAAGACATTTCAGGTTTCAAGTGAAACGTGAAAAACGTGAAAGTCAACAATTCCAGCCGCTTCAAACGAAAGAGCTGGATATTTTTCCGTGATCACTTCTAGTTTGCTTAAAAACACATAAAAACATGAAAACACACCATGAACAAAAAAAATCAGGGTTGCATTCTTTATGTTTATGCAAATAATTCAAGGCTTATATGCTCTATATGGCATGATATATGAAAACAAACCTGTCTGGACGAGAAATTGGATCCATTCCGACTACTGTAACTGTCGTCGTAGTCGTAGTTGCGCGACCTATACGAGTAGTCACTGCGGGCGTCGTCGAACCTGAACTCTTCAGTGATTAACAGAAGTAACCAAAACAGTGTAATAGAGTAGCCGGTTTATTTGGCCTATTTGGCCAATTCTACAACTAACCGGGTTTTTAGGTAACCTAACCCTTTTTTGGTAACCTATTTTTCAGGTTACCTTGGTAGGTAACCTAGAAATAACCTGAAACTAAAAACCGATTACCGTTCAAACAAACGGTAAGAAAAACGTTAGAAAAACAGCTAACCGGTTTTTCATTTTAGGTTACTAGCCGGTTACCTACTGACGTAACCCGAAAAATAGGTTACCAAAAAAAGGTCAGGTTACCTGAAAGCACGGTTAGATATAGAAGTCACCGGTTTATTTTTCTTGGTAGAAAAATGCCTGAATTGGCAGAATGTGTGATTCTGATATTGTAATGTGCCTAGTGTCTACAGATCCAATAAGTTAGACATGGGGCCATGGAGTAGGCAGCTTCTGACCCATACTCGTAAACAAAAACAAACATAACCACCACACTACGGATTACATTCAGCGCGGGACTTTCGAGTCCTTTTATTTATTTTCGTTTTGAACAGCTACTTGGAGCGCATAAATGGTATAATAACTACAATTATATAATTCCTACCTATCTTGTTTCCTGGCCCCTCCTCCCCTAGTGAATGTCCTTGAAGCCCCGCCCCTTCCCACGGAATTCCTCCGTTCACTGCAGATGGAAGCAGCATCCGGGGTTGTGCTGCCGGAGTCACCACGATCTGAAAATGAATTTCATTGGAAAATGGAGAATATGTGCATACTTCACTTCAGTAAGTTACAAGGACACTAGCTGACTAACTTGATTTTATGCAAAACCATGAAATTTCGCGTATTTTCCTGGGGAAACGGGCAACGGACTCCGTTTTGTTGAATAGCAGCCTCACTGGTGAATAAAAATTAGATAACTGCCAATTTTCCAACATTCCCTTTCAAAATGCGCTGAACAGCTCCGAAAGAACAACAAAGAACCAAGTTTAGAATACAAATTCTGAAAACCGAAGAAGAAACTCACAGGAATGTACCGAATCGGTGTCATTGCTTCTTCTCCGCGCCCCGTCAGAAAGACGAGCTGGAATACTCAAGTTTCGAATTTGAAATGTCTAGCTTCAGAATAAATTCGTAAACAAAAACAAACATAACCACCACACTACACTACTCAGTTTTCAGTCGCTCTCGAGTTTCAAAGTTTTCCCGGGATTTGAGCTCGAAATTTCGAGTGTTTCTAGAAACCTGCAGCAACTCCAATTCTCCGATTGCACTGTCTCTGAACTTGTACGTGAAAAAAGTAAAATTTACTTTGATTGTTTGATATAGCTAATAAAGATAAACTATCTCACCTGGTCGTGTATTCTCATGAGGGACTCTGGGTGGTCTCTTCTTGACCTCCTCCGGGGGTCTCGAACTGCTTGGGGGTTCTGACCCGGTGGTCAGATCCGTACCCTTTCGCATCATGCCTGAAGAACGTCAAATTAAAGGACTTAATTTCAACAATATACCCCTGAGGTGCATGGGTGCGATACTCCGACTGAAAAAGAACTGAACTTAGACTAGACAATGTTGCAGCATGAACCACACTAACTACAAATACACCACTGAGGTGTGACTCTTCTATGAAAGGTTAAAAAGTAATCATTTTTTTCTATTTGAATACGCGAAACCCTACGACATTGCGTCAAAAAAAACGGCCAATTCTTTTCTCTTTATTTCGACATTATTACTGAAGTAAGACCCTTTTACAATAAACGGCAATCATTTAAATATTGTGACGTGTTGGAAGTTTTTTCAGTCTTGAATTCCTAGTTGCAGCTCGGAAAATCACATTTCTAGTCCAGCAGACAAAACAACATCTCGTTCAGTGCTCAATTTGCAAATACATCCCAAACATATCATTTATGCCCTTGAAAATGAAACATAAAGAATAGTAAGTTAACACACCTGGACGATATATTTGTATTTCCGGGCGCGCTTTCCGGGTTCTCGCCGGAACGTCGCCCGTTTTCCGGTTCTCCTCATCTTCATCCGGCATTCTGGAATAAAATATTACAATTTACAATACAAAATGGCTGAGGTGTGAACAACTACAGCGAAATAGTAATGTAGTATCTTTCATTAACATAATAATATATCAAATTTTAGAAAAAAAAGTTAAGATGAGGGGAGTTCAGTTGTTCAGCTTTAAGGATTGAGGACGAGGTTATAGTTATGTTTAGTCCACGCATGCTTCAGAGGAATGGAGAGAATAATACCATTCATTGAAAAAAGTAGTGTAGTATATCAGCTCTCAATTAAAACAATAGTAGCACTTTGTGAATTTGAGCAATAATCACGTTGCTTTCCAAAATCAAGGCAATTAAATGGCAGCAAACAGAATAGGTTCGGATTCAATAACTAGTCGGAAGAATCAGGAAAATAAGAAGTAGTGAACTTTCAATTGACGTTTAATTATACGATATTAATGATAAGTTTTGTCTTTAACCTGAATTTAGATACGACGGCAACAATTCTGAAATAGTTTTGAAAACACTTATTTTTGTATGTCATATAATTTGTAGAAACAAGAATCAAAATGTTTAAATCAAAAGTTATTGATGAAAGTTATGAAAACCAGACATTAAACTCCGAATATCAAGAACAAAATGCACTAATCGGGTATTGAAACAGGTTAATGGGCAAACAATTTCACGAGTGTTTGTTTAAAGGAGACGGGGAAAAAGAAGAACGGCAGCGTAATAAGCACGCCCCGATTTGCCGTGGCGCGCACGTGATTCTGCCAGCGGGGTACGGTAGTAGCAGTGGGGCGCATTTGGCATCCGGTTGGCAATTAAGACTTTTTTATTCCTATAAGAAACTAATACCGTATGATTACAGAACTATTTTCGCCTATATCACGTAACTGATAAAGGCAAGGAAAACGTTTCCATAATCGATTTCTCTATTAGAACTAGTGTTTAAAGATAACTTCGGCAAACTTCAAAGTTGCATTTCGCATTGTCATTTAAATGTTTGTCATTTTTTCTAAATGTCTGCTGTAGGAGATTGAATAGGAGTGATGTGAACTATAACTCAAAGGGACAGTGTCACCTTTTCCTACTGTTTCTG
Organism: Litoditis marina; assembly: GCA_964036275.1. Lineage (NCBI taxonomy): Eukaryota > Metazoa > Nematoda > Chromadorea > Rhabditida > Rhabditidae > Litoditis > Litoditis marina. The sequence goes on along the minus strand of OZ038435.1, from coordinate 20,224,654 downwards.
GCCAGTGTCACCTTTTCCTACTGTTTCTGAAACACTTTTCAGATTGGGCTTACAGATCCAAACTGAGTTTTTCTGTAAATTCCAATGAGAAATGATCATGAGAAACATCTTTGGGTGTTCTTAAAGTTTTGAGGGAATTCTGATATTTCTGTGCATGTTTCTATATTCGTACAACAGAAAACTATCGAAACTGATTCCAGCAAGATAGATGCTACTGTTAGTGTACAATACAAAGTGAAACAGACTACCCCAGAAAGCTTTATGTTGTGCCCAAGTTATTTTAATGTACAAATATGTTCAGACATTGTTTTGGACAGAAAGTGGGATGTTAATATCCACTACAGTGCGAGTGAATTAGGCGACTCGCGCGCAAATGTCATTTGAAATCGAAATAAATCGGACTCGCCAGGGTTAATGGTCGTGAGAGACTACTTACGGACAGAGAAAAACCAGACCGAACTCGTCGAGTTAATCGGACAATTTGTTTCATTCGGAAATGTTCGAAGTCACGTAAAGTAAGCATTCTAATGAGGAAGCGTGCACTTTTTCATTGCACGTTTCTGAGTTCTGCTGTGTTTAACAAGTTCCACGTGACTGTGCGACTGACTAACAGTAGAGATCTCTAGAAACTGAATCGTCGTTGTAGTTTGATCTAGCATGACGTCACTGTTTATGGGTTTCAACTGAAAAACAACGGCATCAAATAAAACACACAGCGGGACTACAACTCATGTATAGTGAGTGCCAAATTTATAGATTTCTGCCTCTTGCCGGGGTCGAACCTGCGAGCAAAAGTTTCGTAGCAGGGCGCTATCCACTGCTCCATTAGAGCACAAAACCTGAAAGCTTCGGAATCGAGGACATGTGTGCGTACACAGCGGAAAGTTATATATACAGTACCCTCCCGCCTTTCCGTTGGCGACGACTATACACCGCCGCATAGGCTTACTCTGGAAAACAGCAAACTTTACATGACATGTGGCTCATCTGCTGTGTTTGTAGTTTTATCCCATTCTTCTCCTGCTGTTGTTCGCATTATCTTCTCTACACGTCCAGTGGCCGTATTCACCAAGATCCCGGGAAGGTAAAAAAGCTTCCCGCGCCTCTGGACCCTCCTCACCAGCACGCTATTTTCGTGCTCTACCTTCCCGCGGGGAGGTATTTTAGCGTCCCAAGGATCGGTGAATACGGCCACAGATTCAACTACAACTCATGTATTCATAAAGTTTCTCAGGGTCTCTATCTCTAGAAACTATTGAAACTCACTCGAAAATTGATGTAAATTGAGATTTGAGCATTTGGTCGAATGAATGGGAGTGGAAAACTGATGCAGTAAAAGCTGATACAACAGGTTTTATATGAAGATACTGGTTTGAGTTCCTGTATTCTACATGGAAGAACGTGTCAACAATCGAAACATGTTGGACAACAATTTACAGCATGTTTTTGCATCTTTATAAACCGGAGAGGAATATAGCTTCATATAGACTATGCACAATGTCTATATGAAGCTTAGTTTTTATTAGGCGATGTGAAAAATGGAAGTACAGTATGGGGAAAACATGCGGTCTGTCTGGAACTTCAAACTTCAGTCGTCAAGTTATGTGGAAGGTGAAAAACTTGTCTCAGTGGAAACGATGTGCACTATAAATTGAACAGGCTGTGTGTATTATTATGGAAACAACAAGACGTAACTAAAAAGTGAACTCAACAATGTTCTAAACCGGAATGAATATTGAGGATTACCTGATTATAAGGTGAGCCGGTTCAGTGAAACCGGACGACTTTCACACTCTCAATATCCCCTTCCTTTTCTCTCTCTCCCCCCCCCCCTCTCGCTCCTTTACAAGGAACTCCCCTTTCCCTTCCAAATCTTTCTTCTCTGACCCCCCGGCCAATCGTGCTAGAGGATTTGTGGCACAAATTGCCTTCTATATTATAACCAACCAGTTGTCCCCTAGACACTTTTCGTCAGTGGTAATTTGCCACGGCGATCTAACAGGGGAATAACATATCTCGTTTCTGACGGATGCATTTAATTAAAATGCAGAGTAAATTTCCTTTTTGTAGTTGTAGTTGAACATTATTGAAGACAAAAGTATACTGTACAAGTTCTTCGCTAAAAATTCATGCATGCAACCTACTTTATTCCGAACGATCTTCTTTGACAAAAATATTGCTAGAGGATTGCAAAAATACTGTGCAGCATAGTCGTTTGCTTATAGTTGCATATGTTATAGGATTCGTTATTTTCAAGAGAGGCCTGTACGGCAGACGATGTATCTATTGCGCTGTGCTTGTACTTTGATCTCGCTGGTTTTTCGGGGGAAACGGTAATACATGGCAGGAGATCTAACTACAGAACTCCAAAATTTTTGACTGAATACCTTGGTGAACGTAGCTCGTCGCGTTGAGATGTTCAGTGTTTGCCCTCTCGGATTCTATTCCTCCACGAGTGTTTTTCTGGTAATTTGTGATTCGATCCACCGGAACAATCATAAAATCAATGATCATCACAAGAAACTCTCCTTTCCCTTCCAAATCTTTCTTCTCTGACCCCCCGGCAAGCATGCTAGAGGCTAGAGGACTTGTGACGCAAATGGTACAACCCGTACTAGATACGGCGCAGCCAGGTGCCCGCCTATATAGGCGGACAACAGCCAATTTTTAAACTAATCCCTAGTATCATGTCGTCAGTGGTAAGTTGCCGCGGCGATCCAAAGTGGGATAAGTCGATAATTTTGCTGCGTCTACAACAACATGCGTTCCCGACGGGTGTTAATAAGCGTAGATACAGTTTTCTATTCTAAGAATTTAGTTCCTTATAATGGAAAAACACTTCAGCATAATGGTATAATGGTAAAGTATAATTCAGTATAGTGGTAATACACTATTAATCCTTTATCGTTCCAATATATGTAAGGAAGTTTCCTTCGTTGTATTTCGAACAGTTCAGATTGTGATTAGACAAGATCTATAAGTTTCTATGAAAACTAAAATCTATCAAAACTATTTTGTTGTCACTGAAGAAAGTAGCAGATTGAACTTTGATTTCCATGTGGCTTACTTTCATAGTTTCGTCGCTATAAACGTTCACAAACCAAAACAAGTTAAAATTACTTTCTGCTTAGATTTCATAATGTCAACTCCCGACTCTAGTGCAAACTGATGCAACCCGTACTAGATACGGCGCAGCCAGGCGGCCGCCTATATAGGCAAAACACAATCTCAGGCAATGAGTCGGTAGTAGCGCAGGACAATAGCAAAAATCGGTACTTGCGCGCGACAATACCGGTACTTGCTCACTGCAATAACCCGCCGGGCAGGGGGCCCTGCGAGCGCGAGTACCGCCAGATATGTTATTGATTGATGAAAAATTGTTTTCAAACCGCCCTCCACTTCTCGACTGCGCAACCGCTCGTCGGTCGGGTGTTCTCTTAGTTATTTTTTCTATTATTTTGTAAGTGGTTACTTTAAACGTTAGTAAAATTGATAGATTGGTTCAGAATCTTCTTTTCGTGTGCTCGGTTCGAGATAGAATGAGTTTTGATCTGTTTAATTTTCGTATTTATAGAGCTATTTATTACATTGTCATAATTATTATGCAACACTTTGAAAGAATTTCCGTGTTGTTCTGTTGTATATAAAGGTGTAAGTATGAACTCTTTCTTCTGTTTGAGTGTAAGTATAAATTTCAGATAAATATTCATGTAGATCAACCGGAAAGATTTCTACTTGTACGCAGACACAAGACGTCGTCTGCATCTCTTCAATCTCAAATCACTCGTCAGTTAGATAGCCGACATGAAACATAAGTTCACTGTAAAGATAAAACCGGCGTTCTACTACAGTAGCGACACCGTACTACCACCGTCTTACTGGTAGTGTTACTGCAGTATCACCAGTCGTAAAACGGTAGTAGTACGGTGTCGCTACTGCAGTAAAACGCCAGTGAAGTTGTAGTTCAACGGCAGTAAAACAGCAGTACAATTATTTCGAATTATCGAATATAAAACACTTAAAAATTATTTATTTTATAAAACAAAATTTAATTGGCCTTTTATGGCCCTTCTAGTATCCAGTCCCCACGTACTAAATACTGAGCTCGCTTCAGAGGTGAAAAGTACCTCAAACTTGGGTAATTAAACCGAAAACAGCCAGAAGTCGGCAGAGCAGTCTCGCAGACATCCGTATCTAGTATAGGTATCACGTGCGGTATTAGATATCTAGCTCATTTCTGAGGTTACTTGAGATACATCACCGATTTACGGGTAGTAATCGTCATTCAACGTTACCAGAAGTTTACTACTGAATCGCGGGACGTTTACGACCATATCACCACAGTTTAACTGTTACTACCGTTCTACCAGTGTCTTAACTGTCGGCTAGAAGTTCCTATGTTGCTACAGTTATTTCTCGAGAATCGTCTGAGAGTTTCACTTGTTAGTTGTTAAGTTTTATAAAGTACAACAGAAACGTTTTCAAAGTAGTTTTACTTCTTCGAATTATAGTTTATGGTTTTTTTGTATACATGTTTGTATTATATGGGAACATACGAATATGTTTGATTGTAATTCAATGTTTTTTATGAATGAATAAAATTTTGGTAGCGAGCAAATTTTCGTATGGCTGTATTCCAAAAAGCGGTGCTACCGCACGATGAAAGCGCTAGTTGCGCCGAACAATACCGGTACTTGCACCCAAGAATAGCGCGACAACCTATGTGTCAAATCGGTCATTGCGGTGTTCTAGCGCGCAAGTACCGGTATTCTTGGGCGCTACTCCTGAAACATTGTCTATGATGGATTCTCCGCTGTTCCTTACATCAAGTCGTCAGTGGTATGTTGCCGCGGCGATTCAACGGGGATAAATGATGTTTCTGTACCCAGAGAGGCAGGCGTTCCCGACGTGTGCATTGTCTATACAGATTACATTTTGTATTGTTAATTATGAAAATAATTTCTTAATTGTAACGATTCACATATAACATTGTGCATTGTTAATTGTAAAAACGACAACTTTCAGATTTGAGAACCACTCTATAGGGAGTATCCAAATCTTCGTTAAAGTTTCATTTCACAATAGTCACTGCATGTTTGTTCTGCTGTGTTAGTTTGGTCACGGTGCAGTTTACAACTGATACGTTGAACTTACGAATGCGTAGTACCGCTCGACTCAATGGGGCAGTGTAATAGAAAACTATTACTAGTAGATTGAACTATATACTGTAACTGTCTACAGCTAAGGATGCGTAGAAAGAATCATATATTTGTAAATGGTCAACACTTTTCAAAGTCCTCACCCGCTGTGTATGATCCCGTTGCTTTTCGTTTAAAACTAAAACACATAAACTGTGACGCGTATAACGACCAAACTACAAAGAGTTTGTCTTTCTCAATAGAAATGTTCCGTTTTCTTCAGAAACACCTCTCTCTCCCTTCTTTTTGATACAACTCTTTTTGTTATTCCGTGTTTGTAGTCTGGTCTAGCTTCAAAACGTTGGTAAGAATGCTTCGTTTTCCTTAGAACCCCCTCTCTTCCTTCCAGTTGATACCACTCCACTTGTTTCCAATTGTTGTTCTTATTTGTGGACATTTGTAGAAATTCCTCGTATTCCCTATAACCTTCTTCTTACATTACCATTAATACCACTCTAATTCGTTATATTTGTAAGTTGTATTCGTAGTTATTTCGTTTTCCTTAGAACCCCCTCTCTTTACATTTGATACCAAGTCATTGTAAACACCACATTCTAATCCCCAAACAAGGCACAGCGAGAACTGACTCATAAAAACCGCCACAAAAGAAAAGTGTTTTGTTTTCGCCATCGCCGAAAAGTTTGGAAAGACGTGTATAGTGAACGTCGTTCCTACGCGGAGTGTTACAGTATGAGAGCAAAACGTCTATTCATATTTTCAATGATTTGAATGATTGTATAAAATAAAGTACAGCGATTCCGATCAAATAAGGAAATACTGAGTTTCCGTTGTGACATTTTCAAAATAATCGAAATTACAAACATGTGAAATTCATTTCCTCCGACTCAAACACAACCCTGTAAAATTGCTCGTTTACGGACAACTCGTCCCCGCAGATGCGACAACTCGTCCCCACCTCAGATATTGCTCAAATTAGGTTAAAACTTAAGAATTGAAGTAGTAACTAGGTTATAGTTTATACTAAAGACTGTATACAACCTTAGAGATAGGAAACAATTAAAATTACGAACGATAGATCACATTTTGCTATAATTATCACAATTTTCATGAACTTCTTGCTTTCTCTCCAATAGGTGACGACTAAATTAATTTTTCGAATGTATTTATGGTTAATTTGTATTCAGTAATAGGCAGGAAACTTCACAAAAATTAATTTCGCTTTGAAACATAGTGTTTAGCTACTTTTGTGATAAAACATTGGGGACGAGTTGTCGCACACGCGACGCGCGGGGACGAGTTGTCGCGGGACCAAATTGTTCAGGCTTCACCGTGAGAAAGTGACTTACAATCTTCTCTGTTTTGACATGTTTCGCGTCACAAAGGCTTTTGAATATTTATGAAACAAATTCCATTACAGAAATAGTGAACAGGTTGATTATTCGTGCAAAAAATCAAATAAACTACGTCCAAATCAAATGAGATACAGAACCAGATCGCAATTAATGGAAATATTTCCGTAAACAAACAATGCCAAACAAATCAAAATACAAAAATCGAAAGATTCCCAATCAAATAATACTTTTAAAGCCATGATTATCGATTGTATCTATTTAATCTACCAAGAAACAATAATCAAACCGTTATTACAGACTACAAAGTCTCCGATCAACACATTATTAACATCCTTGCCCAAAGTACAAACTACAAAATCACTCTTTCTTGACGTTCGGGGGGAAGTGTTTCTCAGACAAGTTGGCCAATTCCGTATGTAGAGAGAACTCGGCAGATTCAGCCAATTCAATGTTCTGTTGAGAAGCGAACGTGGAACCTGGAAAATAGAGAAAATGAAACAGAACTGTTGCATAGTTTTTTCATATAGTTTGGTATCAGCTTCACGTTAATTCTGACAGTGTTTCTCGCGCACTGAACCTTGGTCCTTTCTCAGTCGAAAAGCACAAAAGTAGGACGATTATGTGCTCCAATCTCGGCGCGTCAGTCCTTTAAACTGCAATTGAAAAATGTATTGCAGTTTAAAGGACTTGAGATTGGAGCACAAAATCGTCCTTCTTTAAGCAAGAATTCGAGAGAGACACCATGTACATTAGTTATAGTTCATCTTTGTACTATGTGTAGAGTACATCTATGTGTTGAACAAATATTGAAATATACGGACAAATTTCACACACAATTAGAAGTGGATAAGCAAAACATGGGCTGAAATCTCAGTTTTTATGGGCTCGCGAGTCTAAAAAGATGGAAGGATCGCGAGATTTCAAAACTAATATGAGACCCTTGGCAGCATATGGAACAAAGGATAGAGATAATAAAATTATAAGACAAGTTTTCTATAGTTTCTCTCATTGTTTGTTACCATAATTATTATTTTAAATAGTATTCATCACTGTTGTTCTTCATATAGATTTAACAACGCATGTCGGCAATCATATATAGTGCTAGCCAGAATAAATGCTCACTCGACGATTTTTTGTCCTATACTGATAGAGAAAAAGCTGGTAATTTTATTTATAACCCCCCCCCCCTCCCTTTTTTCCCGAAACGTTGAAGATAAACTGACTATGCGTGTAACATTCGAACTCGAAATAGCGAGAAACTCTCAAGTCGAAGTAGACTTGGAAACTCAAAAAAAAACTTTCTAACGTGATTCACACCCCAAAACTGACCCTGATGCGCGGATCCGACACAAACATTCTGCAGATACGACATCTGGGAGGAGAGAACCTGGTTGATCGACGTCAATGTATTCTTGAACTGTTGCGACGATTCCTCCATTTTACCCTGCAACTTGTTTGTTACATCAAATTTTCATAGTTTCAATCTGAACAATTCTATATTTAACCGGTTTTTTTGGTAACCTAACCGGTTTTCGGTAACCATGTTTTCAGGTTTCCTGATAGGTGACCGGTTTTTCATTTTAGGTTACCAATCGGTTACCTACTGAGGTAACCCGAAAAAAGTTATTGACCAACCTTCTTCAGGTTTTGAAAATATGTTACTGGTGTTTGGACTTGTAACTTCACAGCGCTCATGATTGAATATACTGTATCTTGTGCTACACAACCACCAACTTCTAACTAATCTGGGTAACGAGTTACTATCCCCCCCCCCCAATTCATTATCTCTGCCAAGCGTTAGTATTATACTATCGGCATCTTCCCTCCATCATCTATAAGACTCACATCATGGATTTCAACTACAACTCCAAATGAAGCTATTTCTGGATTCGTCAAATGTGGATTTTAAGTTCTGGTAGAAGCGGAGTGTGGCGAGCGGCTGGCCCTTCTGCGTATCTGTGATCTACACACTCTCTAATATCAACGACCGCCCAACCCGCTTCGCTCAATCGACTCAGCCGTTCGCTGTCTTTGTTAGAAAACTAGAGACTATTATCTGATCCAAATCTTCCCGGAATTCAGCAGAAACGCAACCGTTTTCTTCCGGTCAAGTTAGAGAAAGTACGTTATGATCATTAACCTACGTTAAGGTATTTGACCTACCTTCGTGATCTGTTTTTCCTTGGCTAGTTCCCCGATGCACGATTGTGACAGCCGGAGTATTTCTCCTATCTGTCCCTCCACTTTCCCTATTTCGTCCAATCGTCTTGTCAGATCAGAGGAGGATGTGGAAGGGGGTGGGGCTGTCGGCGCGGAGGACATTTTCTGAAAAGTCTAAAATACAATGATATATTTTAAAAAAAACTAGAGATGGGAGCAAACACCAGTAAAGTCTGACTAAGCGACACAAAATAGTCCGTTTTCGTATGTAAACAATTTTTTCTGTTTTTTTTTTTGGTTTTTTATGTTTTTTCATGTTTTTTCTGACTATTCGGACAACTTTACTGGGGTATGGATGGGAGAGATAGAGTGATCTCACGGAGAGCGAGCAAATGAGTGAGAGAACGTGGGGAGCGGCGAAATATAAAGAAGACATAGTAAAGTGAGGAAATATGAAAATAAATTATAGAATGTATAGGTAAAAGTCAAATAAAATTAAGAAAACCTAGAATCCACGTGTGTGAAGTCATGTTGCCTAGGTATTTCGGGTTTTTAACATCTATATGCCGGTAGGGGCCCTCATCAGTAGATGCCCTACCCAGTTAAAGATGCCCTACCCAGTTGAAGAGGGAAATATAAGAGGAGTTTTCCTAATTTCCTACATTGGTCAACGATCGCCCAAGACAGAGAGCCAAGGAAGAAGAGTTGTGTCCCGCAGAAGAGCAACCGCCCTCTGAGGAACGGAACAACTAAGTAACTGAGTAAGTAACATAAAAAGCGATAAAAGGAGGGTGTTGTGGGAAAGTTGTCGGGGGATGCCAATGGGTAATAGGTCAGGTAAATTGGCAGAAGAAGAGCGCGTTGGGCTATTGGCATCTTCGTAGAAAGTGTACCCAATTAAATGGAGATGATTTGTTATTGTAACAAAGTGTAAACTTAATTAGCTATACAAAAGACAAAGATGGTTAATGTTGGATTTCGTTGACATGGCGATAGTACCTGTTGTTAGCTTGTACTTACTGTATATCGGGGGTATTCTTCTTAAAACTAAAAGTTTCGCGAGCACCTACTACCCGTATTGTTGGAAACCTTAGAGAGTGAGATGGGGAAAACTGTATCGCCCCCCACTTTAGTTTGGCTGCTTAGTGCTAACCGTACCGGGTCAGGCTGGTTAACCAACACCAGCAGTGAAGTTCTTGACTTTCGAACTTCTGAACTCGCAGGAAATGGTTTTTTTAGAATGACGAAACTGCCGAAAGCTGTCACTACGGTGAGCTCAAATAAGACCAGTTGTGGGTAAATTTCAGTTTAGGTTGCATAAGATTTCAACCTATTATTGAAAAGTAAACTCTCAGACTTCTCAGACTGTCGAGTTACCAAGTATGATTCCTGTCTGCAGCTGCAACAAGTTTTATAAACAACGGCTTCTAAGTTATCGAAATCCTTTGTTACGCAAACAAACATCGGAACGAAACAGATATTCAGAGAGGTATCGCATTGCCTCTAGAGAACAGCGAAAAAGAAAATAATACTAAAACTTTATCTGACCGCAACTCAGTGATAATAATACATTTGTATAGTAGCAAAAGCAAACACTAAAATTTACACCTATATTAGTCACGCGTAGACAAATATCACAAATTCCTTGAATAATGCACAGAAAAAGAGTTAACACACAACACGAAGTCTTGATTTAGTCAAAAAACTACCACAGTTTTAGGGAAAACATAGCTTCTAAATTTCTAGAAAAGAAAAAAGGACTCTTTGAGAAAGCATATAACTTTTGGCTAATATTCCTAGTTTTGAAAAACATGAGCATAGAAAACACGAAAAACGATGGAGTAGAAGAAAAACACATCCAATCATAAAGACAAATGCAAAAAGCTAGATTGCAATCTGACTAGAAACATATTTGTAAATCGGTATAGATATTTTGTTTTGTATTGAATAAATAAATGTATTCATAATGAAGTGAAGGCATAATAGAACAAAAGAAAAAGTATAAATCAGATATACATGCAGCCAGAAAAGCATATCAGGTTGCAATAATTTCTAGCTACAAAAATCTGGCTAATCTTATTTGGGCTGAACATGAAAAAAGTTGAGCTAAAGTAGACTCCGAACACACATAAAGAAGTCATAAAGATTTTTTCTATGATTAATAGAAAAATGAATCAAGTTTTTAGAAAAATATGATGTAAGACCGCCTAACAAATTTTTGTAACATTGCAAAGCACATAAAAATGAGCAAAATCACCATACTGGTCGATTGATAGCAAATAATCAATATCTGAATATTGACTTTCCGTTCAACGTGCTGTCAGGCTGCCAGCAGCGGGCGGTGGAGGCAGACTGGAGATGGGAAGGAACTTGAATCTGGAAAGAATGAGAGGATGGGTCATTTCATACATACTCAGGCGACTGCATGTCCCAGGGACAACAACGGGACTTCCCATGTCCCGGTACTGTCCGGGGACGGTACCAAGAATTACGGTAAAAATGGAGCAGATTTGCATATAAAAGTCAGGATCGAGGAGAATTTTTGTCATCACTCATGCAAATCTGCTCCATTTCTACCGTAATTCTTGGTACTGTCCCGGGACAGTACCGGGACATGGGAAGTCCCGTTCATGTCAATGGCACATGCGACTGCTGAGTAGGCACATACTCACAAACTCAACAGAACAGAATAGAGAACATTCTGAAACGCCTGAACACGATTGTGTATGAACAGTCAGTCGGAGATACCGTTTTTGAAGTTGGTTTGAGTCGAGTTTTGCCAAAACTCGAACAATCGAACACTATTCACAACCTTAGTCGGAGATACACATTGTACTCAATAAGGAAACGAGCAACAATGTGCAAATAACGTGATTAATAAAAGTTACCTTAGCTGAGCTCAGTTCGTTGAAACTCTTGAAACTACGACGCTACGATTCAGTATTCTCAGTAAATAGATCGTAGCCCAAAACATACTAACCTATCGAAAGGATGCGCCTTGTGTTGCTGTTGGATCGCCGCCGGTGCATGATAGTGTTGTCGCTGTTCAATCGATTCGGCCCTTTCCCGCTCGAATCGACCGTGGGAAGAAGGGGGCGGTGCCGGCGGGAAATTGGGCGGAGCTTGTTGTGAGAAAGTGGGCGGAGCTCCACTTATCATGGAGGTCCCGCGTGGAGGGGGCGGCGGCGGGGGCGGCTCAGAGGAGAACTGCATACGACTGAAACATGACACTTTGTAAACAGAGCTGTCAGCCTGTACTCCGTTTGATATTCAAACGAAGCGTTTGACCATCACGCACATTTTACGACCGAGTCAGCAATTTTCATATGATATGGCACTTCTATGACAATAATTACGGGTACAACTGCTTTTTTATTCCTTCCATAAAGAGAAACAGCACATGGTAATTTTCATCTAGGTGAAGCATGCAGAGCGATTATGAACTGGCCTCTACCGGCATATAGACGTTAAAAGCCCGAAATTCCTAGGTAACACTATTCCACATAGGTGGTTTCTAAGTTTTATTATTCTCCAATTTTAATTACCATTTCTATTTTAATACTTAGATGTTATCATTGTATTCACCATTAATATCTTCTTTCCTATTGCTCGCTGCCTAAGACACTAAACTATAGTTTGTTCCACTCACTTATAACCCTCTACAGTAATCTGATCAAATTATCAGGTTAAATTTCGGTATATTGGCGTTTCTGGGTTCTTCTCAAGTTTTGGTAGTATCTTCTGGACGTTTACTACTACAAACTCTGGAAGTTTGAAACCAAAATATTGAACCACTCATTAGAAAAACCCTTTTGAATATCTGACTGATTACTGTAGAAGGACATCGATCGGTGAAACGGACTATAACAGATATTTTCCCGAGCAAAGTCTCAGAAACACTAACACAAATCTTCTGCGATTGGCCAGCTACAGAAGCGCGAGAGCATGACGGTCGGTGAGACCACAGACAGGATGAGACCGTCTGCGTCTCTCTGACCTGCATACTTCCTCGTCGAGCTCACTAAAAGATATTTGTCCGAGGAGAATGTTCCAGCAAACTGATCTACCTTTCCGGAAGTCTTCCAACAGACGACGGCATCGGTGGCTTCGGATACCCGTTTGACGGCCTCTCCATCGACATCGAAGACGGACCCTGTAGAATAGAATAGAATGTTTATTCGCGATTGAACACGTGTCTTTCCACATTGGTATATGTGGCAGTCCAATTACGAGAAAATGGAGACATGGGAGATAAAAATAAAATGTAGTGTATTTGTACTCTGTTACGCGCTCATTATATAATGTGCACTTTTGCAGTGTTCAAATCAAATGAAATATTTATTACACAGTGTGTAATAACGGAACGAAAGTGTGAAACGTGAATGAAAATAATTAATGAATGATTGCACAATTGAAACGATGATATATGGTAGATAGATATCAATGAAGACGAGGAGTGATGGTGTCAGATGCCCCAACTTTTTTGTTCAAATGTTTAGATGTTTAATTGTTTCCACTAGCTCTGGGTAAAACGTACAATTGATAAAAAACACATATCTACTCCATAGGGAGATAATTGTGCATTCTGGTGGGAGATAATCTCGATGACATTGCTTGAAAGACCGACAAATCTTCAATCTTCGACTATAACCACCGCACTCTCCAAACATTTCCGCCAGATATCAGAATAGTATTATTTGTAATTACTATTAACCTAGGATGGTGGTGGAGGGGGCGGTGGATGAGCTTGTAGGTGTATTCCTTATTTATGATATTGAATAAACTACTACTACTACTGCCACTACTATTATACTATCATTATCCGCCTTCAATGTTGCCTGAGATAGTTTTGTATATAGAAAATATAGTCCTAAACAAACCCAACAATACATTATTATTATTAGTAGTAGTAATTACTATTATTATTCAATCTAACCTGAGATGGTGGTGGAGGGGGCGGGGCATTGGGTCTGGCGGGGGGTGGGGCCGGAGGGCGACGCGATGAACCACTCGAACCACTCGACACTGATAGATCCTGAAAGATTTACATTAAATCAGGACGATTATGTGATACAATCCCAACGCTTCAGTCCTCAAAACTACAATACAGTTTTCAATTGCAGTTCAAAAGACCGTTGACACGGGATTGGTCCACATAATCGTCATGCTTTGATAGAATAAAAACAACAGAAAAGCACGACACTTGACCACTTTTGCACATATTACTTTTTAATAAACATCATATTCTAACCATTCAACGAGTGCCAATAGTTATTTTGATTGAAATAGGAAAAATTACATATACACTTCTAACTAGTTAACAAGTCCCTTTCAGTCCTATCTATCCATCCACCTCGCGTTATTCACCAATCAATTGTTTTCTATGCATCAGAAAAGTTGTACTGTACTTAGTAATAATAACATATATTCCTTCCTTCTCTCTCTCCTTCTTCTCTCTCTCTCTCTCTGCCCATCCATCCCTCCCTTCCTCTCTCCCCCCCTCTCTCTCTCTATCCCCCCCCCCCTCTCTCACTCACTATCTTTCTCTCCCCTACCTCCATGCTTCTCCTAAACTCCTTGTCCTTCAACGCGCTGCTCATAGAGTCCGATCGATTCGGACGATATGTCTGGAAATTGGGATTCGGCCGACCCGTCGGAGTAGAATGAATGGAGGACATCTGAAACAGAACGGAATGAGGAGAAGAAGAAAATAATGAAAATAAAATTCTAAACAAACTATTTTCGGCGACCAATTCTATAACTAACCAGCTTTTTCGGTAACTTCTTTTCCAGGTAATGCTGGTTTCTGATTCTGCCGATGAAAATACCCAATTCTCTCGATCCAATTTTAAAGTTCGAAACCCGTCCATTCCAGATTTCCAATGACAAATAAACAGTGAGGGGATGTTTGTCCACAGTTTAGTTCGATTACCAAATGACTTTGAGAAATATAAACGCATTATATTTAAATAGAATGTTGTGATTGTGTTCACTCCGAATAAATTGTTACAGGTCGCTTCATTACAAGGCGGTGACTATCATGCCTATTACAGATACAGTAGTAGTATCGAAGCTTATCGTAATGGAAACATACACCCGTAAGGTCCGACTAAGCGACAAAGGGTAGTCCGTTTTCAGATGTAAACACGTGAAAATTTAGGATGTTTCACCAAGAGTAGACCGATTTTCTTCTTTTCGATAAAAAGTAGTCGATCTTTCGAAATTTTCTGACTGTTTGGACAACTTTACTGGTGTATGAATGGAAATTGGATGATCATATCAGGGATTAGCACTCTTCACTTTTCTAAACCCCAACCCACATTAGGTTTGTTGTTCATGGAAGGAGGGGGCGGGGCGTTCGGCTTCGATGATGACGTCATTCCGAAAGATGGTTTCGAAATAGACGATGGGGCTGGAGGCACACTCTTCGACACTGGAATGAGAAATAAATATAAAACATAAGAATTTTTTCGGGCATCTCAAAAGACCCGACAACCAAATTTTTCAAGTTGAGCCGGTTTCGTTGAATATTTATAAAGTTTGAAGTGCAGAACAGTTATCGATTCCTGTAAATGTGTTCGAGGAATAAAATTGTGCAAGCTTGCTGTCGAACGAAACACCGTTAAAACGTCCTTCCGTACAAAATGACACCCGTTTTACCGCAAAACATCAAATCACCCAGATTTGCATGTTAAATGAAAAACAGGTCACGTTCTGACCAAAACCAAACGTCTTTGAAAGTATTTGTCACCAAACCGTGCCCACGACTAACCAGAACTACTCGGCTGTTCCGCTGCCGGTGGTGGTGGCGGCGGCGGAGGGGGCGGAGCCTGATTCTGCTGTGAAGTGGGCGTGGCCTGATTGTTCTCCTTGTTCATCATAGACGGCATTCCCATGGCCTTCTTCTTGTTGTCACTCGGTTTGGAGGGCAGTCCGTTGGCGAAAAGACCGCCTCCCCCACTGGGACGCGGGAAGCCAGAGGCGGTAGAAGAACCACCTGGAAGTAAGAAATTGTGAGAAAAAAACTTTTTTCGATAATGACTGATGCTCACTTTTGCTATATTTCCACTAACACATCGTCACTTCTGGCCCTCTGGGGTTACCTTGACCTTCTTTTGACTTTCGAAAAACCGTAAGATGACAAAACATCCTATCAAATTTTAGTTACACAAACCATTTTTGGTGCTAACTGTTTTTGATCAGATGTTTTTCTACGTATTCTGCAGGTAAGACATGTGCTAGGCACGATCATACTGCGGTGAATGTCCAAATAACTATTAACCCAAAAAGCGAACTCCCGTTTTGCGAATATTGGGAAAGTTTGCACATTTGAGAAGCACATACAATCAGATCATAAATACATGATATAGCTCGAACTTGGCCAACTATTCAGTTGACTGAATGAGAGATTTCTCTTTTAATAAGTGTGAAGTGTCCCTGTTCGGCGAGTTACTTCGAACCACAACATTGAATACTAAATGTTACTACTTCGTCGCGGTGCTAACATGCGTATAAAAGCTGAAGCGTATGAAGAACAACAATACTAATTACTAAAACCAATTATATTGTAAATTAAATTATTCAAAATATAAAACTACAAACCTGTTGACGACGAGAGTGGGTTCCCGGAAGAAGAGTTGGAGGACGGTTTGACATTTCCTACGATCGGACTCGATCGATCATTCGTCTGCACCTTTCGCAATTTGGCTCCTTTCTGTAAAAACAATATATTGTAAGTGAGATTACTGTGGATCTGCTAAATTGAACTCAAAATTCGTGATGAAAAATACTCGATCACCTTTTTGTCATGCCAGTAAACAGTAAGCAGTTGAAAAGGAAACTGGAAACCTGATATCTAATTTCCATGAATCAACAAAAAACTAAGGCAAATCCGTGTTTTTGCAGGCATTGAGGAAAAATGCATTTTGCATTAAGGTGCTAGTTTTGAAATAAGATTATTTTCCGTTGAGTGAGAGTGAGACAGCGCGAAATATTGATCAAAAATTTGGCTACAACTTTCTATTCTCGTTCTTTTTGGTGGAAGGAACACATTCAATGAAAGTCGCCCGAATAGCCTGAAAATTTAAAAATCGAGCGCGTTCGTCTATTTTTGATGCTGAATGATGGATTTATACGAGTTTACAATGATCAAACCGCCTCTATTGTAGGATAGTCACACTTAACTGGTGACCTGTGTGTGCATACTGATTAATTTTTTTTTAGAGAAAATGAATGAAAAAATCAAAAAGTTAGTTATGAAAGAAACTCACAGCTATGTCCCCCAACAAGTCCTTGGTCATGGGTTTCGCAGGAGCAGCGGAAGATGCACTGATCAGACCCGGCGGGGGAGGCGGAGGGGGCGGTGGTGGTGGGGGCATATTCTATCAGACTATCAGATCGTAGGATGATACTGGAAAACTAGTAAATTATCATTATGTTTATTATTATAAGTAAATTTGTCATTATGATAATAGGCATATTCTCCCAGATTGAGAGGGAGATTACCCCAAGACTTCCAAGACACTGAAAGATACTGAAGTCCATTATAATTTTACAAAGGTATGAAAGAATTGAGATATCTCTTAGCAGAAAAGAAAACCACTGATCAAAAACGAATACCAGGAAGAATCACTAGTTTTCTAGTTTTATTTCTTTCATCAGTTTTTCATCGGCGTTTCAACTAGAACAACGTCACGATTGTCAAGAATTCACACCGTGTCATGAGCAAATCATTGTAAAGAGACACTAAACACAGACTTGTAAAGAATAAAAGCTCAAAGAAGAAAAGCAAACACCACTTCTCATACTACCGGTATACCAACAAAAAATGTGCGAAGCGAGGCGCCTACTGGCTAAATGATCATTTATATAGTGAAATAACCTTCAACTCATAGTTAACAACTAAAATAAGGACTTGAAACGAACTAGAGTATGACTAATGCACTGAAATTCGGTGTGACGAAAAAGTTGAGAGCGACGGAGAGCGAGAGCACCTTATCTGCATTAGACGCGAGCGGTCGGCAACGCGGTTATGCAAATAGAGCGCGATTCAAAAGGGCACACGTCTGGTTGGTGCACATACCAACCAGCCTAACTTGAGATATTTGTTTCTAGAACTTAGTTTATTTATAGACAGAATACGAAATGTAGATTTCACACTATATATCAAAACACGAACAAATTCATCAAAATAACATGCAGGGAAAATGTTCAACATAAGTCATGTGTAGTTTCTACCGTAACCTTTCTTTTATACATCTTTACCGTAGATCTACAGGACTTATTTCGCACTCAATTTTAAATAATTGGATGGAAAAAATATTACACATATTTTATCGTTTGAGAAGCCCTAAGCAGAACAAAACATCCCAGCTTGACGAAAATATCGAACACGCCCTTACCAAAGTAATTATTGAAACCCAAGTAACAGCGTTTGAATTTTATTCTTTTAATTAAGTATTGATTGATTAAAACACATTTATGTTTCGATACATACATGCACACCGCATTCATAGTCTGAAATGCGAAAAAAAACTCCAAAATTAAACTCCTTTAGGCAATAGAAATCTATACAATGTAGCTATAATGCAGACTGTTCAAGTGATAACTATATTAGAATAAATAAAATCACATTTTGTTTTGGAGAGCCCTTATACTAACCGGCAAATGAAACAGATTATATGATCAGCTAATTACAAGTACAAAAATGATCGAGTGAAACGTTAGTGTGAATTATAAAAGTATTTAGAAAGTATTCTAAAACGTCAAAAATAGATGAAACTCTATACAATTCAGGTTAAACGATTCAAAAAACCAGGAAAGCGAATTTGAACAAAAATTAGGCAGAAAAAGCAACAGTTGGGCAATGTTCACAACCAGAAAGCTGCTGAGGGAAAACACGTATGAAAAGACGATCGGACACCAGACTAAAATCAATACTAATCAATAGATCAAACTACACTGAAATCGTAAGTAAACAACTGTGACGTCATGTGAAACGTGGAAAAATGACACAAATAGCGTACTATTCCACGTTTCAACCTTCGTGGCAGTTGTGCATAGAAATATCGGAATGGGACGATCGCATGTCGAAAAACATTGATTGTGACATTTTTACTGAAAAAAGGCGAACCATCGCTGATCTACTCGAAAATGAATCAATACAACTAGACGGTTACGCAGTAACCAACAGAGTCAGAAAGCCAAAAAATCACCGGAACGGCAACGTAAAACCCTAACAAAGTGAAACGGAGCAGGAATAGTCCCTGTACAGACACATCAGAAAGTGGGGATGCAGTACCCCGCCACCAGTGTATAAACTATCACTACAAGTGGTTCCATACACATCCAAAAGTGGAGGATACAGTACCCTTCAACATCCACTGGACGAGAACTATCCACGAGGGTCTAGTAGATATTGGGACACTTGGACCAATCTCCCTTTTGTCGACACTTCCAGTAGTCTCCGTTGAATTTATGGAACAGGGCCCCCGTCAGCTCGTCCTGTGTTTTCGTAAACCAGGTTGGGGTGTACTCCTCGTATTCACGACCTGAAACGTAAAAATAGAAAAAAAAACGTGAAAATATTCGAAAACGGATTCTTTCCCTCTCATTTTTTTCTGAGAAACCGGAAGATTTCTCATTGTTTTCGTGATGTACACACGGCCTGAAACGAGCAAATTTTATCCGATAATACGCAATTTCGAATCAAAAACTAGTACCATTTTCTCTACTTCGATAACTTCACGGATATTGCATTTCGGTACCTTGAGAAGTT
Source organism: Litoditis marina (assembly GCA_964036275.1). Lineage (NCBI taxonomy): Eukaryota > Metazoa > Nematoda > Chromadorea > Rhabditida > Rhabditidae > Litoditis > Litoditis marina. Next base: position 20,205,206 of record OZ038435.1, on the reverse strand, counting down.
TAGTGCTGTGCTGATGAAATAACCAATCACATAGTTTCACTATCGTTCCCTGAGTACAAACGATATCCTTGGTTAACAATCAGAAGAACTAGAGACGCAGAAACTTTCCAACTAAATAATATGACACATGATAGTCGAATACGACCAACACTCGCCCACTTTGCGTTGTTATTCATCAGTCAATGAGGGCCAATTCACTGGAGAACCGGGGGCCAATTCCACAAGGAACCCGGTATTTCGTTAACCCTACCAGGTAACCTTAACCGGGTTACCTGGTTAACCCTTTTGTTAACCACTTGTTAACCCTCTTCTACAATGTCTTTTGGGGCAAATTTAGGGTTACCAAGTGGTTAACAAAAGGGTTAACCAGGTAACCCGGTTAATGGTTAACGGCTAGGGTTAACGAAATACCGGGTTAAATAAAGAATTTGCCAGAACCGGGTCCTTCCCGAACCGAACCGGTCACTGGAGAACCGAACCGAACCGACCGAACCGGACCGTATGCAAGGTAAAATGAGTGGGAATTCACTAACTTTACCTTGTATACGATTTGTTCGTTTAAATCATGATTAATGTCGGTCCAGTTCAAACCTTTCACTGGAACTCCAGTCGGTTTAGAATGTCGGTCGGTTCACTCGGTTCGGTTCTCCAGTGACCGGTTTGCGGTTCGGTTCGGGAAGGACACGGTTCGCGAGTGAATTCGCCGTCAAGGAGTAATGTTTGATCGAGCCCAGTACGAAACGTGCACTGCTCGTGTAATAAAAACACACCATTTCAAAACACATCCAGGGGTTGGTTTTGAAAGCGTGTGTAAGTGGACGGCCGCTAGAGTTTTCATTATCCGAAGTGACTACATTTAGGTTGCAGTTTCACCTGCGTGCACATAATGAATGGCGACCACACAAGGAGATCAAACTACAAACACATTAGAACAAACCAAAACAGCCTCGTTTCCGCCAAGCTTTGAAATCTCATAAAGCTTTAACCTTATTCTTACAGGCCTTTCAACTCAGGTGAAAAGTCAAGGGACTATTAGGCCCTAAAAAAGACACGAAAACCTTTTAGGCCCGTAACTTTTCAGCTAGGAAGAGCTGAACCCGGACTACGGTACCTTGTGCCATCGACCCACCAAACATATCACTAAATTAAAACTCAAAATTATGAGAAGTTTCGGAAGAATACTTCATTCTCCTAGATCTCTCCTAGATCTCTCCATTCTTCAAACAAACTATGATAATTCCTTCAAGAAGTAAACCCGGACTACGGTACCTTGTGCCATGGCCTTCTCCATCTCGGCCTCCCGTTTCCGTCGAACCAGCCGCTGTTTCTCCTCCACCTCCAACTTTTTCTTGTTCGACTCATCCCATCTGGAAAAAAAGTAAAATAACAATACTCTACACATCACCAAGTTGGCAGATAAATACTTAACGTTTGATAGAAACAACAAATGAAATAGACTGTTGAAAAATGACAAAACACCGTAAATTATCAGGTTAGATCTGAAGAGCAGGAATGAAACACCATGAGCTTCATTCCTAATTCTAATCAGGCCCTAAATCGATACTGAACTACCCACTTCCCCAATCAATCGATACTGATCTACCCACTTCCCGTCCTCCATGAGTCGTTGATCCGGTCTGAACCGGGAGTCCGTGGGAGCCACGCCCTCCTCCGGCTCATTCAACTCGATGGCCAGTCGGGTGAAATTGTGCATCTTGTCGCCGCCCGGACTGAAATCGATAAGAGGATAAGGTAAGGAAGAAGTTGTAGTCTGATCTTTCAGCGTACAAATTGTAGTATGATCATTCAGCACCAAACCTGTATTCTGATGCTTCAACACATCAACATTTTCCGCCTACTTACAGAGCGCGACATATATATGGAAGTGCAGGAAAAAAATGTCAATTTCCTGGTTCCGATTAACCAGAAAATGAATTTTACGCCTCAACCTCAAATGAATACCGTTCTAAAGTGTTTAAAAAATTACCACTACTATGTATCCACTTTAGAACATTCCCACACCTATCAATAACTAAAACTACTCAAAAGACCAAAAGTAACCAACTATGGCGGGTTGCAAGTCCACAGCCGTTTCGGCTCGGGTTCCGTCTCAATTTTCGCCTTCTCTCCACCGCCATTTACTCTGAAAATGAGGAGTTCACCAAATGAAAAAAAAAACTTAATCTGACTACAACCCAACTTGTCCATCGCAAAACATGCGTATCGACTGATTTACAGGTGTAGAATCCTTGTCAAATCCTTTCTGCAGTCACCATTCTGCATTTGCACAGATCACGTAAACATTAAACAGTTTCTGGATCACATTCAGAACTTCACTGTACATATTACACACAGTCAACGTAGGAATGATAATGACTATACCTGGCCACCCGTAGCATGTCCACATGTTTGTCCCACGTGCCCTGAACAACGTATCGAGGGGTACCCGTGGAGTCACGGACCACTCCGTAAATCTGGAAAAAATGAATGTATAAATATGTAAAGATGTAAAACATTAGAATTTTAAACTCATAATCAACTAAATTTCTGGATATAACTTATAAACCCAATAAAAGCCTACCTTTCTCGGGACATCCTTGCTGAAATACGAGTAGGGAATGAACTTCAGATTGCACTTGTCGCCCGTCGTGTGATTCACAATCTCCATCTCTCCATGGTTATCGATCCACAATTTTCCCACTATGATGTTGTGCACGGTGGTGGTGATCTGAAATAATGGCTCAAGAAATGTTAAAATACAACTCGAAACTCCCAAAACTCTGAAATTTACCAATTTTCTAGTTTGGCTTTGCTCCAAGTAGCATTTTTACAATCTCAAACAAGAATCGCAACTTCTGTGGACGATTTTTGAGCATTTATACATGCCCTCTAGGATTTCCAATTGCTTAGCGAGTTCACTGTGATGGTGCTCAGAAATATTTCCAATTCGAGGCTGCAATAGAAGAAAATGCGGAAACTTTTGAACAGTTGAAAACAAGGTAATGTGCCGTATAACGTATTGTATTGTAATATTTGAAAACATACTTTCCTTAAAACATACGGAACATCCAAAAACGGCATTTCTGCCGAAAGTCTCTCATTTTATCTCAGAATTGCTCTTTATTTGTTCTGAACAAAAAGAAAACCCACCTTCTTATATGAGTACTGATTGCCGCTGGCGGGAAAGTCGACGTGCGTGTATCCGACGGGAATTACCGACAGATATTTGCCCCTAAACCGACTGGTCATTGTGAAGTCCTGGTACATGCACCAGCCGTTTCCTTCGGCGTAGTGGGCGGCGGCCGGCGGGTGATGGGAGACCTGAACGGAAAATAGATACGTCCTGGTATAAAGCTGTATTCAGACATAGATTTCCACATTAGACAGAGTTCTTGAACGTTTAGTTAATATAATGGTTTGCACTTGGACAAGATATTCAAATTTGCATCTCGGCTCACACGCCGCAAGCGACCGATATGTTATACATTTAGCATTCTCTACGAGTACATGATACACAATTTCAAATCGATTATAATTCCTAAAAAACCACCCGTCTCGAACAGAAGGTAATACAATCTACACATCCCATCAATCAATACCTATCCATTCCACACACACCTGTTCGGTGACACTTCTCCATCCCAGATCGTTGCTTCTGTCGAATTCGTACGTTTCTCCCAGCAACGGATTGAATGGCTTATTCGTTCTATTCCCGGTGGTCGAGTAGTTGCTGACAGCGTAGGCGGCCACGTAGCACAGTTGCACTAGGGCGTCCTGGATTATGAGAAAATATAGAATAAAATAAAATATATAATTTCAAGAAAAGTCATAACAATGAGGTGTGACTATTCTAAGAGCTCGTTTTAACTAGAATGTGGCACAAGGGCGTCCTGAAGTTGAAAGGAACCTGTTTTTTTTATTTGAAGAACGATTTTACTATATTACCAAGGTTGGAGAAGAGCGAGCTTGTTTTTCCAAAATTTTTACTTGTGAAGCGCTACCAATTGGCCCAGTTGAGTGAAAACGTAGTAACATAGTTTCACCAGCGGGTCCTCAATTATGATACCACATACATGAATGAATGACCAAACTTTCATGAAAAACGTACGACTGTACTCCATTTTCAGTGTCTAACTTCCCGCGGGTGGTATTTACAGTATTTGCTCAATTTGAAACAAAACCTAAGAAATGGACACGTTATACTGAGAGATAGGGCCTTTTCTGAGATCAACTATATTCGGAAAAAGATTTCCCGTTTACCCTTCAATTTTTACCGCCTCGCGTTTCCCACAGAAGTTCGACGTTTCATGCTATTTCAGTACACTACCCAAATAAATCGATATATTGATCTACCTCCTTGGTGGAGGCTTCTTCGAGTACACTCGAGTATTCCAAATCCTCTGTTATTCGCTGAAGAACGGAGAGCGGCTCACTGAAGTTCACCTGAAAACCACATAAATTATGGAAAAACCTGAAACAAGCTTGGAGAAAACATATTACTGACCACATGAACCACTAACCTACTCAGAACCTTAGCAAATTTTGCAATTTACATCGTGATAGAAACATGTATAATGTATTTTTCAAACGAAAATGACTAAATACTGCAGCGTAAACTATTGAAAACTACTTGCCGAATGAAACGCCCCAGAACTAAATGTCGCAGCGTGAAAACCACTTAGGCAGGGTCCATACTTTTTTCGCGCGCGTATTACGCGGGCGTAATACGCGACGTAATATAGGCGTATAAAGCATGTAAAAACGTCCTGATTTAATACGCGGGGCGTAATACGCGTTGCATTACGCCGAGTTCACCCAACCTGTTAATAAACTTGATTATTCTGATTCAAGTCAGAAATGAACAACATTCGATTTCTAATTGATTTCTATTGCTTCAATTTATTAAAAATGCTAAAATTACCAAGTTTTTCAAAATTTCAATTTTTTTTCGAAAACACCGAAAATTGACCTAAACTAGTGGAAATCTTATTAAACATTGAATGAACACATTATTTTGAGTATCGGAAAGTAAAATTCACGAAAACAATATAAAATAATGTATATTTTGAGTTAACTCATGAAAAACGTCAGCGTTTTTCGAAAAACGTTATAAGCTTCAAACGTAAAGCGCGTCTCAAATCAAGTACGCGGCGTACTTGATTTTCGCGTATTACGCCGAAAAAAGTATGGACGATATTTTCGAAGTACGCTACGCCAAAATTTCGCGTAATACGCCGACGTAAATCGATAATCATGATTTGTACACGAAGTACGCGGGCGTAATACGCCCACGTAAAAAGTATGGACCCTGCCTTAAACTCCATAAACAACCAAAAACCCTCAAAACGAACCGGCATAGGTATCTTGGACAGCTCCTTTCCAATACAGTTCTTCATGATGGACCAGAGGTTGATGGGAAGGTCGGGTCGCGTGGGAATCTGGGTTCGGCGGACGCGAGGGGGGCCCGTCGGGATTAGGGTCTGAATATAGAGGATAAATAATAACGAGAGAAACAACGTGCAAGTTACCATACGATTAGTTTCATGTACTGAGTGTTTTAATTTTATATAAAACAATTGTATAAAATAAGCACATTTTTTGTAGTCTAACTTCAATTTTCGACTAGTTTCAAGGATAAAGTTGAGATTTGTGCTCAAAGTTGTGCTCCCGGAAGCCTAAAAATGCTCCAGGGGGAGGTAAATATATCAGTTGACAGGACCTTAAATGAGTGTGAGATTCCAACTACTGTCAGTTAATTCCAGATTTATTGAACCTCAAGATTTGTAGTTTGTAGTCTGACCACCCACCTGACTACTCCCCGCGACCGCCCGATGTCCCTTCGTCTTCTCGCCGGGGAACACACTTCCCGCACTCGAATGACGGTCGGCAGCGTCAGAGTCCGCTCGACTGCTTCTAAAACAAGAAGTAAATAAAATGTGTTTCATTTCCCTTATACGTTTACCTGTTCCTTTAACTGAAAATACATGAATTGTGAAGTGTGACACTTCTACTCTTCTACAAAAATTAGATTTGTTTCAACCCTATAACAGTTGCAAGTCCTACAGCGACGAGAACACTATGAAAATATTGATAAAAGAGCAGGAATGAGCCCTAGTTTGGCGTTGCAGAACCAATTACAACCAATACTATAAAAGATGTAACAAAATAGAATATAATGAAAAAACCAACCGTCTGTCCCCTCCAGAGACACTGAGCGACTCGGCCGCATCGTGGAATTCGTCCTCCTGGTCACTGTAGGCCGACACTAGAATGAATCAGACTATACTCCGTTTCACCAATCGGTGACTTTCTACAGTAATCTCTCGAATATTCAAGGAGATTTATCTAACCAACAAACAGACTTTTAGCTTCACTGTTTTCTGGGCTTGTAGTAACCAATGTATAAAACAGAATAGCAAAGTTTAAACTAGTTATAATACTTACGAGATATGAATAATCTACTTGAAAGACCTACAATATTACTGTAGAGGGCTATTGTTGCGTGAAACAGACTATATAAACCACAAAACACCACAAAATTACAATGCATCAAACTACAATCTACAAAACACCGAACCAGGTCGTCCCCTCTCTTTTCTCTTGACACATTCAAAACATCATAGTACAAACTACAGTTGCTTCAACTTGATGGAGCCTAACTTGCTTTCAGCAGAGTTGATAGAAAGATAATTTTCATGTTTTTCTCTCAAATGTGTAGTTTATGTCTTGGGATCTCATGATGTTCATCACTACTACACTCATAATTCATAATCTTTATTATTATTATTACTAATATTACTATTATTATAACTCACAAGGTAAATTAGAGTTGGCATCCCCTCCTATAGTGGCCGCCCGCTCAAGAGACGAATGCTGTTTGGCCAGTGTCTCCAGCTGTTCTTGAAGCATTTGTTTCTCCCGCTGCTCAGAGGCAACTACCTGCAAAATAAATCGATAACTATACATTTCACAGGCGATTAAAAAATGAAAAATCATTACGAACTACAGTATATTAGATTTTTCAGCCCCCAGAAAAATACAATGAAATGAAAACCGATTCCTTTTGTACGAAATAGGAAGACGGACCCGAACTAGTATGTGACCAAATCGAACCATCCCGTGAAATATACAAACACACACCAGTAAAGTTGTCGGAATAGTCAGAAAAAAGGAAAAACGCGGACTACATTTTCGCCGAAAAGAAGCCAATCGGTCTACTTTTGACGAAAAATCATAAACTTTCACGTGTTTACATAAGAAAACGGACTAACTTTTGTCGCTTAGGCAGAACTTACTGGTGTTTGTATATAAGCTACGCACCTTGCCCATCCTCCTGGCTCCCTTGTCCGAGAGATCAACGAATTCCTCAGCCGCCTTCAGAACAGCGCTTGTCGTGATCTGGAAAGAGAAATTGATAAAGTCATTTGTTAAAATATAAGTTTGATGTTTGAAAAAAAACAGCTATGTAACACTTGAATTGACCATAAAGCGGTGAAACTATCTATCATAAGGCGATGTGCACAAGAACAGAAAAGAGAGGAAGTGCTAAAATAAACAAGAGAGATAGAGCATAGAGAGAGAGAGAAAGAGGGAGAGATAGAACGAGGGAGAGAGAAAGAGGAGAGAGAGGGAGAGAGAGAGAGAGAGAGAGAGAGGAAGAGAAAGAGAGTAAAAATAACCTTCAACAATCCGGTTCGTTCTGACAGCGTTTTCCTATCGATTTCACTCTCTCCCATGACCCGCAACAACTCCTCACCGTGCTTGTCTGGAAATGAAAAAAAATAAATCTCTAAATATTATATATCCTTTTTTACACTCATTTTCCAATTGAATGTTAAGAAGTAAACGTTAAACAACTCAAATAACGTTACATAGGTGAACACAATCTTTGAGTCCACAAAACCTTGTTCGTGTATGACGTTCAATATAAAACTACCAACTAATCAATTAGTTCAACTCGATGTTATTCGACGAATTTGTGACAAAAGTGCTATTGAAGTACAAGTAAAGGTCAGATCGGTTTGCACGGATTTCTAATAAAAATGTCGGAAAACATGTTTTTTTCTGGGATAAAATAGGTCGAGCCCGTTGCGCGTTCTCTTTTCAATCGAAAATATTCTCTATACTCTAAACTCGACAATATCTATTACACACATTTCGAAAACTATGATATATCATCAAAGCTATAATGTAAAAGTTGAATAATTGTGCGAATCACTGTGTCGCTGTCGTGTGGACGGTTGCTAAGCAATTAATATTGCTATTTCGAATGCGAAAAGCTGACACTACGCAGACATACATTTAACCTCATTTAAACATTTCGAGATTTAGATCACAAGATGAAAGAACTTATCTTCAAATCACCTTATGTCGGGAAAAGCAATGTTACAAAAGTAAAAGTCCCTACATAGTCGGAATTACGCAATAAAGGACTTCTTCACTCAGAGAATCTATTGTTATTGTAAAGTTTTGAGGTTTACTTTTCAAAAACAGTAAGTTAACATTAGTATGAAAATTCTGGTCGTAAACCTAATATCGATTCCCCAAGTTGTTTGTCCACTATCACATGAAAACAGCTGATTAGGCTATTAAAGCAAGGTCGCGCCATACGTTTTAAACCGATGCAATGTGCATATATGATGAGTTTTATCTGAATCTATCGTACATTATTGTACGATTACTTTATCACCTGGACAGTTTGCATACGTCAGGAAATGAACTATAAAACTCCTTGTCGGTCATTTTTCTTATTACCACCTTTCACCACCCCCGTACCAGCCGAGAGTGCGTGACGCTGACGACCCATGAACCCTCGCACCTTGCACATACAACAGTAAAGTTGTCCGAATAGTCAGAAAAATCGAAAAACTGACTACTTTTTGGCCGAAAAGAAGACAATCGGCCTACTTTTGATGGAAAAATCTTAATTTTTCCGTGTTTACATCTGAAAACGGCCTATTTTTCCGTAGCTTAGTCGGACCTTACTGGAGTATGACCTTACAGTTGGTGATGGGTAAAACCAGATGGCAAAGAAGCTTTATGTTTCTTATTGACACCTATACCATAACCCCCCCCCACCAGCCTATAGTGCCCACCCATCAAATAGATGTGCCATAGGCAAACTTTTCCAATTTAGGCGCAAAGTAGGATTTTTTCTGACTATTCCTACCACTTTACAGAACTACTCACTCAATAAATGTGCCGCGGTCCTAAGATCTTCCAACTTCCTTTGTAGTTGTTCCAAAAACCAAATTTCGGTTACTTTCCGATCACCTAGTATCGAAAACCGGTCTTATTACCCAAAACAAATCCTGGTTACACATAGACTTCAACCCTACCCACCTGATAAATGTGCTGCGGCGTCCTGAGAATCATAGGTTTTGTAAGCAATAAGCATACTTTAGAAGTCCGAGTAGGAATGAAACAGACTATAGTGCCCACCCACCCAATAAATGTGCCGCGGTCCTCAGATCCTCCAGCTTCCGTTGTAGTTGTTGATGTGTGAGGGACATGGCTTCGGTACGGGTCTCCCCCAACACACCCAGTTGAGCCTCCTCGTCCTCATCTAGAGAATATTTAGAGTAATAATAATGATAATAACGTTAAAGGGGGACAGAAAGGAAAGTTAATATGAAAGATCTGCTCAAGAGAAATTGATTGGATACCTTTCGTTGTTCAAACTAACGAACCGTATTTGCATACGGTTCACCTGTTTTAGTCAGTTTTGGCGCGCGCAACGCTAGGTTTAGGTACCCCGGGGTACTTAAACTAGCTTTCCATTCTGCCCCCCCCCCCCTTTAATAATAAGTTTTGCTTCAAAATATGTATTTGTTCATTTGCTTACCCATCCCTATCGTACTCATCTGAATATACCTGTGTACGTATGCTAGAAGATCCCGGCACCTTCATCCCATACTGCGTCTCCTGAAACATACGCTATTTCGCTGCTCTTACATCCCGCCGGGATGTAAGAGACAAGAAATAGTGAGGTAGAGCGAGAGACGCAGGATGGGATGAAGGTGCCGGGATCTTCCAGCATACGTACTCAGATCAAATGAAGAATAATCGATTGAATATCATGGCAAAAACATCGTCAGTAAAAAGTCCTGTCCCAGAGAACGGATAACAATAGTCACAAAGCATTACATGACCCTGAAAGGAACCGATTTACTCAATCATACACCGCCAAGGGCCTCTTATTCCTTCAAAATTCTCGCGACTGCACCTTTTATGACGGGCCTTGGCGGTGTATGTTACTCATATTCGCATGACCAGGAAACCAGACCGACACACGCCACGGGTGACTATCCTATAGAAATGTCCAATTCAAATAAGCGGAAATCAATGACTTTCAAAAATATGAAAAATGCCGATATCGCCCTAAAGTGACGGCTATTTTGACTACTTTGCCGGGATACGTACCACTCTCCGCCTGTTTGATAGCCTTGTGTCGTGAGTATTCGAGGGAACATACAAGATAGCCATTTCTTTAGTCCCATGAGTTACACGTGTGTGATTTTTTGTAGAATAAAGCAATTATTATTATTATTATTAGCATTATTAAAAACCAACCGCTCTCCGCCTGTTTGATAGCCTTGTGTCGTGAGTATTCGAGGGAAGATAGCCATTTCTGTCTGTCGATGTCGTTCTGTGCCTTCAGATGGAAGGTTTGCGAGGCAGCGGAGATCACTATGTTATTCGTCACCTGGAAATTAACTTTTTCATCTTAATTTCCTTTTTAAAGTAGGACGATTATGTGGTCCAATCGCAACGCTTCAGTCCTCTAAACTGCAATACATTCTTCAATGGCAGTTTAAAGGACCGTTGACACGGGATTGGTCCACATAATCGTCCTTCTTTAATAGAGTACATCGACCTACATTATTGAAGATCTCGATTTAGCGGCAAGAAAACAGCGTATTTCGATGAAAAACTGGTTCATTCCTAACAGTACTTGTTATAAATAATCCCTTTGAAACATCTTTCTGGGGTTCATCTAAAAAGCTGAGAACACCCTCCTAAATTTCGTATCATGTGGATCGGACAACCAAAAAACTCATCTCAACACAATTACCCTGTTCCCAAAGTCCCTAATAGTCCCACAGGAAAACTCAGCTGGGAGGCTGGCACTAATAAAAACATGTTGTGACCAATTTACAGAAGTATCCGATTTATTCGTCATAAACGAGAGGGTACACCCTCGGTTTGAATGAGCCGAAAGAGGATTAGGTTGGCTTATAATCGTATTACTTATACAGTCACATAGTAAAGTACATTGAGTGTAGACATAACAAGATTTGTTGAAACAGATCAAGAAATGGATATATACAGAATGGTCAAATTATGTGCAGAACGAAGGGTTGGCAGTTACAAAAACAATTTGAACACGATTTTCATCTGTGTTTGTAGTTTGATGTTTGATCTCGGTCCGTTCAAAACTATGTTGCATATACTGTTGTGTTCACCGATCAAACTACACTGTCAACGTACAAAAGCATTCTAAAAACATAAAAACTACCCACCTTGTCCGAAAGTATTCTCGCCTCCTGTAGATTGATACTTCCGCGACACGACTGTCCCACCTCATACGGATTTCTGAAAAAACGAACAACCTTATTGAAACTCATAATCATTCGTTCTATTCTATGTTCTGAAAATAGGGTTTTCATGTATTTTTTGTTTTAAATCCATACATCACGTACGTCATCTTGATTCAATTGTTGTTGATGCCATTCTACATGAATAATGAATTATTATTATTAAGAAAACATTATATTCAATAATAAAGTCTTTCCCACACCTTGATTTTCACCCAAACATACTCCAGTTACATTGACCAAACTGCCGGAAAAGAGTAAAAACTATATAATTTGAAAAAAGAATCAATACACTTGGATTTACAGAGAAAAGTTTCATTTAACTCATTCGACAACCAAACTTTCCTCATTTCCTTTTACCACACAAAACACTAACAAATGTTTGCTACGCCTGAACTTGCTAATTTGCACAGAGTTATACAATAACACCACCCTTACAATAGGTAATCCACCGCAAAACTACCCCAACGATCCACATTGATTTTTTTGAACTTACAAACTTTACAATCCAAAGCAAACACATACGATTTATGCTAACTGCTATGTTTGTAGATTGAGCCCGTTGCTTTTCGGTCGGAATTTGCGAAAAACCACGTATAACGAGTTCAAACTCCAACGGAGATTTCGTCTCTCCTATAGTTCACTGCCACAACTCAGAACAAGCGTCGTTGCAAAACAGTAAATTACCCTTTATACAGCGTGGCTGTCATGGATATTGACTTTTTGCTCTCGTCGTCTGACTCTCCGGCGCCCGCATTGTCTCTAGATTTGATGCAATACAGTTTCGACCAAACGCGAATTTTTAATTACCAGCCTATGGTCTGAGTTTCTCTACCAATAAATCAATAAGACTACATCTTTTCGGTTATCAGAGAAGAGCCAAGATAAGAGAAGAAGAAATCCAAAAACCAATTAGCTGTTTGAGCAAAAACATAGACCAAAAACACAATCTAGGACTAGAGATTAAATACTTTTCGTGTTTACGATACAAGATCAGACTAGATGTGTGTACCATGAACCATTCGAAAATCGCCGTCATTGCCAATACTCCATCGATTAAAAAGTGTTAATTCAATTTAATATGAGATGTTGTGTTAATGAAAATATATAACTGAAACTCTCCGTATTACATCTAATATACCAGCTTCCCTTTCTACACGCTTCTCAGGAGAAATATTTTTCACCAAATGCGCTGCAATGTTAAACATTCAACCTTACTAACTTTTCATAAAAGTCGAAGCATATGTCTCAATCCCAAAAGCCGAACGCACCACACAACAAGCTGCCCAAACCAGAGCACACAGCGAAAACAATAAATACAGTAACCTTCCCGTTTCGTACTTTCAGCCACTATAATTTCGCCCAACCTTTCACGTACCGACGGCATTCTTTCACATCTGCGACCGAATAGTAGGTGTCGTCGGAAAATTTCCGATTTCGTCGGGTCAACGGAAAGTAACAGCCGGAGATACGCTTTCGCGCGCGGCGCAACCGTCCGCGCAGGTTCGTCATGAGAAGTACTCGTGGGAAGTACTCGTGAGATGTACTCGTGGAACTCGATCAGACGTATTTGTAGAGTCAGAAAATTCTACAAGTAGTCTGGTTTTTGACAGTTCGCCATGGGAAGTACTCGTACGAGTAGACAACATGAGAAGTACTCGTGAGATGTATTCGAAGTCGAAAGTTAACAAAATTCAACAACGAATAGAGAAGATTAAAGGATGATAAGTACTCGTGAAGGGAGTATGAGATAAAATTCTACAACTAGAAAAGATGCGAGGTACCCGTGAGATGTACTCGTGCAGCTAGAAAAGTCTACGAGTAGAGAAGATGAGAAGTACTCGTGAGGAGAGGATGGGAGGCACTCGTACTCCCCAAATGGAAAATGAGATGAGATGTACTCATGGGGGGGGGGGGGGGGGGGGGCAAAGTATCAGTAGGAATAGACCGTCTCCTTATCTCACTCTATCTATTCCCGCAGATATAAAATAAAAAGCAGTAGTCACAAGCAGAAAGCAGTTCGGTCGGAGTCTGCTTCGAACAATGCTCTTTATAACCAACCACAGTCAGAAAATTCGCAAAACAGACTACTTTTCAAAAAAGATGAAAATCGGTCTACTTTTGATGAAAAATCCTGAATTTTCACGTGTTTACATCTGAAAACGGATTACTTTTTGTGGCTTAGTCTTACTGGTGTATGTTTATAACTGTATAAGAACTCATTTATAGAAAATAAATGACATACTGTATACTGTTGCATGACGCGTCAAATCAAAATGAGTGTCCTAGGAGTATACTACTTTAACCTTTTGGAGAGATTTTCGGGTGTTGACGTCTTGAAAACTAAAATGGGCAAAACATTTCAAAAGCAACCATTTCTCAGACATATTAATAGTTATGATGAGCACAGATAGAAAACGTCAAAACGTTGATAGATCAATATTCAAACTAACAGAAACGGAAACTAGTTATGAAACTAGCCCAGAACCCTAAAAAACACTAGACAGTCTAATACAATCAATCTCAGAGAACGACGAAAAATATGGACTTTGATTGGAGAAACTCGACAAATTGTACTCAATCAATCAAAATGAACGAGAAGGGCACAATTTACTGTCAAAATTCAAACTAAGATGAAAATTTGATTTAGAATAGCTTTACTAAAAAATTTAACCAAAAGTTATAGTTTGTTTTAATCACAGAAACTCCAATTCTTCAAAGTGCATGATATATGCACTTTGAACAAATTCTATTTTTTCTTGATTTTCATAAATTGTCAAACGTCTATATATACCCACAAATTTATTATTGATTTGTAACTGTGAAAATCTCGAACAAAATCAAACCAACTCAGATCAAACACCAAAAGACCGACTCTGACCCGTCAGACTCCTAATATCAAAAAAGACGTGTTCGCACTGTGGTTTCGCTGGGCAAACACAATTTCGGGACAAATCGAGTGAATCACGCTCTCAAACTCAAACAGACAGTTTCACGGATCAATAGTCAATATATAGTGACGAGAGGGGCAATATCAAAATTCCACAGCTACAAAAATGAATGAGAGAACATATTCTGCAAATACTTGTCTGAATCGCCTACCAAATTAAAGAAAAAGCACCATTTCTGAGAAATCTGGGGGAAACTGGACACTACTTGACGGAAAATTATCAAGTTTCGCCTAATTCTAATCAAAACATTTGAAGAATATTCAGATCTGCTGATATTGTTTTTATATGTTTAACGAATCCATAGCCAATATATAGTGACGATCGGGGCAATATCGTAATTCCACAGCTACAAAAAATGAACGAAGCTCACGTAGGCAGAGTAAGCGAAAGATGCAACGAATGCGTTCGTAAAAAAGAAAATACTGATCAGCTTGGTCAATTCTAAAATCGATATACTTTCATTTAACGAGACAGTACAACTGAGCTTTAAGAAAAACTTCCTTTTTTCTGTCTATACTATATCTATAGTGATACAACCCTATCAAAGTCCACTAGTGAACGGTCCAATATACAGAAGAGTCACAGTACATCGCGATCACCGCCTCATAAAAAGGTCCTCAAATCAATAGTCAACGTGATTATTGATTAATCGGCTTAGCCATGGATCGGGGAGAGAGAAAGAGACAGAGACAGATAGAGAGAGAGATTAAGTGAGAGAGAGAGAGAGGGAGGGAGAATTAGAGGGAAGGAAAGTGGGAGAGAGAGAGAATAAGAAAGAGAGGGAGAGAGAATAAGAGACAGATAGAGAGAAAGGGAGAGAGAGTGAGAGAGCGATAGAGAGAGAGGGAGGGAGAGCAGAGAGATATAAAGAGAGAGAGATAGAGAGGGATTATGAATATGATGCGCATCGCTTCGCACTGCCGCATGGTGCTGGCTACCTGCCGGCGGCGCAATCTTGTTTGAACAAGGAAAGCGAAAGGCGGCTGGCTGCGGCCACACTAGAAAGTAGATAGAAAGAAAGAAAGAAAGAGAGAGAGAGGAAAGAAAGAGAGAGAGAGAGAGAGGAAAGAAAGGGAGAGAGTTAGATAGAAAGCGATGAATAATAGAGGGTTACGCTGTATAGTCTGTTCCATGCACGTGTAGACTCCTACAGTATGACTGCAATCCGTTCGGTAACTTCTCCACATGTGAAGATCATTCACAATCATGATCATCCACATTTCGGTGACCTACCCTCCATACTACAAAAAATTATGACCAATAAACCCATCTTTATGTATATTTTTATTAATACCCTAACTCCCTAACCTATTTACTCCACCAGCACCGATATATTTATTTAAGAATACTACTAGTCCTAAAACCTTAGAACATTAGAACCAATACATTCCTTCCTTAAAGTAGGACTATTATGTCCTCCAATCGCAACGCTTCAGTCCTTTAAACTGCAATACATATTTCAATTGCAGTTTAAAGGACCGTTGACACGGGATTGGTCCACATAACCGTCCTCCCTTAACCGAGCCACCCAATAACCAATCCATTGACCAAGTAACCCAGCTCCCGCTCTAAACAACCTTGAAACCGGAAACTACCATCGCACACGCTTTTTCGGTCCCTCCAAGAGCCATTGTGCAAACAGATATGTAGCCATACGCTCATAATACACTCGAAAAGCGTTAATATGGAGTGGATAAACAACTTTCAACCAGGATTTAGGCATTTAAAGCAGGACGATTATGTGCTCCAATCTCGGCGCGTCAGTCTTTTAAACCGCAATTGAAAAATGTATTGCAGTTTAAAGGACTGAAGCGTTGAGATTGGAGCCCATAATTGTCATTCTTTAACGGGAACGTTGCTCTTTTTATACTGTTGAACCAGTAGATGTCACGTAAAATTTGTGTAACTATAACTAACAACAGTAAGCAGTAAGGACCGACTAAATTACCTGTTTTCGATTCACAAATACGTCAATATCATGATTTCAAATAAGAAAGTGACCAAAACTCGACAGATTTCGCAAAAAGGGACTAGTTTTTGAATATTAACAGTAGTCTTCCCGTTTCACATGACCATTTCAATTACGTTTGGTGTACAATGTGTCCGCCCTATCTTTATGGTCAATCTTGCGCAATCAGCTGCTGCCAGCATACGTAGCAATCATTGATTATATTGCGATCTTCCAATTGACACCGGTTTGTCAATTTGTCATATAAATGACAGATGACTGCCATAAACGATCATACGTACTGGCAGCTTAGAATGCATGTTTTACCCATCAATATGCGCTGCTGAATGCATCACTGTGGTTTTAGGCCGTTTTCATACGTTCCACGTTGACTCAGCCGACCGCTCGTCCCGGTACCACAAGTGGAATGCCACGGTCCGCTGACCGCGGGACCTTTAACTATTTAACAGACTGGACGAGAGGGGACCTATAACTATTTGACCAATTACACATTTTTGTGATTTCGTGCCACTGAATTAGATAGGGACCTATAACTTTTCGTATTTTACAGCGGGAGGGATCATTAACTCTTTAGACCCCTAACCAGGACTATCCCACATATGCCCGGTACATGACCGGGACGTCCCGAAAGTGGGCGGGGCGTCCTGGTACATCGAATATAATCAATATTTGAGAAGATTTTAATCAGAAAATTTTCAAAAAAAGTGAATTTTGATAGATTTTTTTGTGTAATCTGATTGTAAAACGTGTTTGTAATATGCAAAAAGCAAAAAAAATTGGAAATTCAGACTTAAATCTATTATTTTGAGCGCTTGATTGACGGCCAGGCGCAATGTACGGGACGTACCGGTACGCCCCGCCCACTTTCGGGACGTCCCGCTCATGTACCGGGACGAGCGACTTCTGAGGACGTTTAACGCCAGCCCCAATAGTGAAGAAAACATGCAAATCGATTTAGTACGCGTTCACGCCGGCGTGAATCAATACTCATGTTTTATTTAATTTGAACGCAGGCGTTGAACTTTAACGTGAAAAACATGAATGCAGTCTCAGTGACAGTGTTTCACTTAAAAATTTGAAGTACTACAACCTGCTTCACCAACGACTACCTATCTAGACCCTCTACAACCGACAGTCCACCAATTGAAATTGCCGTGAAATAGGTACTAACATTATTTATATTAATAGTATTTTGACCACTCTCAAAAGTCAACCTCGAAATTACCGTACCTGTAATAGCTGAGTACTGCATCCGTGTCGAGTACGAACCATCTCTGGCGGTATCCTTTGATGTAGTTCGTCCATTTGTTCAACCAGCCAGCGTGCGTTTCTCTAAAATATGTAAATTTCGGAACTTAGATTCATACCAAAATTTATACAAAAACAAAACAGTCGAGAATGTACTGCATTATTGTTCCCGATAGAAATGCGTGAAACATTCACCGAACGTCCGAACGATGGGCGCATTTTCCGTAAATTGAGCGTTTTCTGACGAATTCAGAAATATCACTGCACTGGGAACTAGCTACACATACATATCCGCCAATGTAGAAAGTCGCATGTGAAATTACTATTTTTTCTATGCAGACACTTTTTTCGAGGGTGACAATTAGTCTACTTGAATCCTAACCGGCTGGTACAAAACGGCTACACCCTACACCTGCACAATTAGTTTGCAGCTTGCAGCTCTAGTTCTCCAACTTTTTATAACTGTTTACAGATTTATACAAGTAAACAACCTAATCCGAATTTGAAAAAAAAACACAGTTTTCACGCAATATTTCATTGATAAACATGCTTTTCTCATGAAGATGCAAGTGTATGTCTACAACTACAGAACCAAGCAAACTTGGCGGAAATTTTCAAACAAAAATCGATAAACATGTTATATTATAAATTCGGTGATCCCTCACTGCCGTTTCTATAGACTATACCCTATAATTTCCGTTTCCCGCGCCAAGCTGGAGACTAAAGAACGAGCAGACAACAACGTGTTTTCCCCACGTTCATATAGGCACATTGCGGAGATCTGTCAGTTAGAGGCAAATACTGAACGAGTTAGGAGAGAGAGAGAGAGGAGAGAGAGAGAGAGAGGGGGAGAGGGAGAGAGAGAAGGGGAAGAGAGAGAGAGAGAGAGAGAGAGAAGAAAGGGAAAGAGAGAGAGATAGGGAGATAGAGGTTGGAGCGACGAAAAATAGGAGCAAAATACATGAATCGGCAACCCGGTTTTTCTATCACTGTAATCGCTAGCTTCTTTCGCTTGAAATGATTACTAATAATCTCAACTTCTTTTCATTCTTTTACAATACTGCATTCTTATTGTAAGTACATCCAACTACACAACTTTCAAACACATCCTTCTTATAAGTACAGTGTATGTGTGTATGAAAGTTTGTAATTTTACATCCTTCTTATAAGTACAGTGTATGTGTGTATGAAAGTTTGTAATATTACATTCTTATTATAAGTACAGTGCGTACTTTGAAGATTGATAAGAAAACCCGGAAGACAAGAAACACGCCATAATCCGATCAGATTTTTCCCGCGAACAAAATCCGAGAATTGCTAGACAATGAGTCCATGAATAAGTTAAAGCAGACCGATTATGTGGAACAATCCCGTGCCCACGGTCCTTTAAACTGCAATCGAAAAATGTATTGTAGTTTAAAGGACTGAAACGTTACGATTGGACCACGAAATCGTCCTTCTTTGAGCTTTGTTGCAAAGTGTTAGTTCGTTAGTTAGTGTCATCGTTGCACGTTCGCCAAGCTAACGTGGTTCAAAACCGTGACATAGTAATAATGAACAAAAATGAGCAGAAAAAACAAGGCGAATTCTTTTTAACCCGGTATTTCGTTAAACCTAGCCGTTAACCATCAACCGGGTTACCTGGTTAAAACCCTTTTGTTAACCACTTGGTAACCCTAAATTTGCCCCAAAATACATTGTAAAAGAGGGTTACAAACATACAACAGTAAAGCTGTCCGAATGGTTAGGAAAATTCGAAAAACTGACTGCTTTTTAGCCGAAAAGAAGACAATCGGTCTACTTTTGATGAAAAGTCTTTATTTTCACGTGTTTACATCCGAAAACGGCCTACTTTTTGTAGCTTAGTCAGACCTTACTGGGGTATGGTTACAAATGGGTTAACAGAAGGGTTAACCCGGTTAATGGTTAACTGAGAGGGTTAACAAAATACCGGGTTCCTTGTGGAATTGGCCAGAAAACAACAACAATTGAATTCAACTCACGCATTCCCGTTAGAGTTCTCCCCTCCAGATGACGAAATTGAGCCTCCCTTTGACGAAGAAACGGACATCATAGACCTACAACTATAATCGTCAAAATCACGACAATGAAAAATTATACGTATTGTTTATACCTCATTCAGTAAGGTACGGCTACATTCTACGAAAAGTCGAAAAGCAATTAGTGTTCTATTTGAAGACGTGAAATTTTACAATTTTGCATCGTAAGTGGACAAATTTCCTTTTTTTCGCAGCAAAAATTTCTTCAAAAATTTCGTAACAAAATTTTAAGTTTCGCAGCAAACCAGCCACGCAGGCCGTGTTCTTGAATTCGTCTATCTATTTAGCTGAGTTCAAAGTTTACAGGCGTATATGAAGAAAAGTAAAAAGAACAAGGTTTCATAGTATAGATAGCTCCATAATGTTCCAAGGCCAACTTCAATGGATAAGATTCAGACAACAACTGTAAACACAACAACAAGTAAACAAATAAACAATGTGAAGTCAACAAAAACTAACCTCGATTTGGCTCTGCTGCTGATCTTCTTGCGAAAAAGTCGTTTTTTAGCAGCTACCCATGGTCCTGAAACCATGTCTCTTCGCACTTCGTCTCAAATGATTCCACTCTTTCTTATCTCCCTTCCCCCTTCTTAGTTACAAACAGAAGTTTGTGTAATAAGAATATCGATGATAAAAATAGCAGTAATTAGTGGAAAGCCACTAAAATAGTTAACACGAAAACGCTTTTGATATAGACTTTATTAATATAAAATATAAGATGCGCGATTTACCTTACAAAAAGAAAGAAAAGAAACTAAACAGAGAGAACAACAACTCAAAATAAACCAGCTAGCCCGAATATGATGCAATTATTAAAGGACTGCGATGGGCGCGGCGAGACCCATATTTGTAAACGCAGTACAAAGTAATGGTGGATTAAATAGCAGACATAGTATCACAATACGTAACATCCCGGGGGTCGGGAGAAGCGTCGACCCGACGCTGCTAGACATGACATAATAGGAAAACATGGGTCGATGAATGAGCACATGACTATCAACAATATCTTCTCTGCCTGTTCCAATAGGCCATTCTTCTCGGATGGTATTCTTGCACGGGGTTCTCATACTGGACAAATCTTGCTGACTGGGATCTGAAGGTGATCCCAGCGTTAGGATCTTCTTTCTTCAGGTCTTCTCTGAACTCTCGGACAACTCTGGACGCGAAACTTTCTTTCTTCGGATCTTCTTTCCCCACGAACGAACTTCGGACATGCATACCAGGCGGACCAGGTTTCGGGACATCACCAGCATTGCAATTCTGAGCAATGTGTCCAAGGCCATTGCACTTGAAACACCTTCTCTCCTCCCTCTGTGCTGATCTCACATCATCACTTGCTTTGAAAGCCGTACCAACTATCTTGTCGGTAGACGCGTCATTGCGGTAAAACCTTTTGTCAGGCAATGAATTCCTATTCCTATCCATACGTAATGCGAGTCGCTTCACTTCCTCATATGCTTGACTCTCTTCTGAATCCTCCAATGCATTCACCAAATGTACCGCTTCCTGCCAGTGTCGCAATTGCTGGTACAGTATATCAGCTCGTGTCATTGAAAGAGCTTCATCTGACAGCTGCGGGTAAGCCTTTCCAGTTAGCAATTCCAGTCTTACACAGAATTTTGCCACAGACTCATCCCTTGACTTGTACAGGCTTCTCACACTTGACATTGCCTTCACCGTTTCAATCCTTCCTGCCTCGTTCATTCTCAACTTCATGGCCCACACTAGCCGGTCAAACGATCCATCACGGTCTTCCCTTTTCAGAATCTTGAAATGATCTCTTGCCGATCCAGTCAGTTTCTCCACTAGCATATCTCTCAGATGATCGTCTCTCCACACTTCCTTAGGATACCTGATCAGAAAAGATTTCACATATGCTGACCATGGCTGAGAGCCATCCCCACTGAAATTACCAATGGGCGGTGCAGCTTGTGACCTCATGAACTCATACATCATTGACTGATGTGAATCGCCCTCGCGTGTCTGCACCAGATTACGCCCCAGAGGTTGATCACCTTGTCCGACATATGTTCCGCCATGATTACTCCTCTGATCGCCGAACCAATGAAAATCCTGTGGTGACAAATTGTATCCACCACAACTATCTCCTTCTCTCACTTGATTGTCCCTCCAAGTGTTCACCTTGTCCCTGCTTTCTCGTACAACGGACCCAGTCGTCAATACTGATCCCACTGTACTTCCACTGTTAGACCTCACATAGCCATCTATCGATCTTCCTTGTTTCACTCTATTGAATCGCTGTATAAGCTCATCAAAGTCCTCATCCTTCACACTTGCCTTCTTGTTTTCTCCACCTGTCACATCAACAAACGAGTTCCTTTCGATGCTTTCCAATTGCTTCTTCTCAAGCTCTTCACATCTCATGACTCTGTTGACACACTTCTCAGCAACCACACTTTGATCACAGTCCAAAGTAGTGCACACACTATTCAACACAGCTTCCTTGACACTCACTGTATCAACCACATCCGCTTCACTACATCCCAATACTTGGCAAATCTCTTGAACAATTGCTCCACTATCAGTTGCCAAAGTCAACAGGTCCTTGACGTCTCTTGCTGTTCTGATGTTTGCACGTTCCAAAGTGTCGTGAAATTCTTCATCCAACACACTTGTCTCGTTCCGCTTGACTCCATTCACCACTTTAACCAACTTATCCAATGCCTCTGCTTCCCTGCGAATATCCCTCATTGCATCTTCCCTTTGTGTTCCCAATCTTGTATGCTTGCTTATCTCCTTCTCAGCATAAATCACCAATCGCGTCACTGATTTCAATATCACTGCTTCCATTCCCGTTGGTTGAACCTCAGCCTCATGTACACTGTCTGCCTCTCTGGGCTCCCTAGGCGCACTTCTTTCCACTGTTCCATTCCTTCCTGATAATCCTGACACACTGTTCCCACTCTCCATTGCAGTGTGTAAATCGTTCTTGTTTCCTTGTCCCTGTCCATTCATGTTTGCGTTGTTGCTCACTGTACCCATTGACTTTCAATACCAAATTGAAAAATTGGGCAGCGATTTCACCGTACTCCACCAAAGAAATGTCTGAAAATGAAAAATCGGACAGCAATTCCCCTTGGAAAAATGCTATTTTATACCGAGAATTCACTCAGATGCCACTTCGGCGGGGTCGGTGACGATACGTGCAGTCTACTTCGACCTGGTATCTCACAACAAACAATAAAAACTGATTCCCGCTTTCTTCACAGGTCACAGTGTTACCACGTCTTGATTACTTCACAAGACGCAGCCAAAACAAACAGGAATGTGCCGATCTCTATTACTTCAAGAGACTTTGTAGACGGCAATTGAAAATAAACAGGACAAGAAAATTTGAAAATGCACAAATATAATAAATTAATAGGCCCTTACCTCAAAAAGAAATTTCGCGCACTAGCTATCTATCGATCGAGCGGTTCGGCCCCCAAGTTACAAACAGAAGTTTGTGTAATAAGAATATCGATGATAAAAATAGCAGTAATTAGTGGAAAGCCACTAAAATAGTTAACACGAAAACGCTTTTGATATAGACTTTATTAATATAAAATATAAGATGCGCGATTTACCTTACAAAAAGAAAGAAAAGAAACTAAACAGAGAGAACAACAACTCAAAATAAACCAGCTAGCCCGAATATGATGCAATTATTAAAGGACTGCGATGGGCGCGGCGAGACCCATATTTGTAAACGCAGTACAAAGTAATGGTGGATTAAATAGCAGACATAGTATCACAATACGTAACATCTTTATCAATAACAAAATAGACAGTCGGTCACAGAATGAAATCGTTACAATCATAATAACATACATCGTGTATGGGACAAGAACCAGATATATGGAATATGGTTAGCAGAGTAGAAAGTAGAAAGGGCATGGGAAAAGCGAAAACGTGATTTCTTTTCACAACTATCAATTATGCTTTAAAACACTCACGCTTCTGGCGAAAACTTGAATAGGAGTTAGAACGTTATCAACGTGGGAAAAAATGGGACTCTAGACCTTAATTCTACTCGAGTTGACTTAGTTGAGTCTAGAGTTGTTATAGTCTTTAAGGATTAGGTGTAAAAAGTTAAATTGAGATCAACTGAACTCAATAAAACACCTCATTTGATCTTCTAAACCCGATTTAATAATGGAAAAATGAATATCAAGAGAATCATATAATGCAAAATGCATATGCGAGGGCGTCCATTTCCCAATCTCGAAAAGTAATTGGAGATGGAAAAAAGCGGGGTCTGCAGGCATGGTCGCATGGAAAACAATAAATCACGAGCAACAACTAGCGGCTGCACAATTCAATGGAAATGGAGAAAGCACCATAGTTACAGAGAAACAGGTTTCATCTAATCATATAACTTGAGCTTCAAAAGAACAAAAAGCATGTTTGATAAACTGAAATGAAGTCTGACTTAACAGACTGAATGCATACACCAGCAAGGTTGTCCGAATAGTCAGAAAAATTGCAAAACGGACTACTTTTCAGCGAAAAGATGAAAATTGGTATACTTTTGATATAAAAAATCCTGTCGTCGCTTAGTCGGATATCGGATTCTCGAAAACGGGGTAGGTTTACAACTTTTACGGCTATTCAGTTTCGGAAAATATTGCTGTTGTGTGCTTTAACTTGAACACAGAACACCCAGATTCATTACCTAAAACTTGGAACAAGTAATGGAGAAACTATCAACCGAGTCAAGACTATTTAGGGTGAATTTGTGAACATATACTGATTGGTTCATTCATTCACGACAAAGTGTCCATTTATTACCAAAAAAGTGACATATTCAGTCACTGTTATGCGGTGATTCACATCAAACACAGTGAAAAGCCACAACAAAAGACGGCAGCTGCTTCTCAACAGAAAACTAGCCGAGACTCGAATCGATCGAAAAATGTTATTAAAACTTTTCTGTTTTTGGAAATTTGAATTGAAATGTATCCGAAACTATGAAAAAAATCGAAACCGTTCAACTACTAACTACACGCCTAAACACCTTTGCTGCAAGGAAGAGTCCGAGCTAATCTTGTTTTTGGTCCGAGACCGAGCTTTTAAAGACTACTTTTTTCATTATTACTTTCCAATGAAAACGAGCCAACCTCAAACCGATTGGGAACTGGAATTTTCATTCTGAACTAATTCAACATCAACAACGTAAGAACCGAGTTTTACAGCTCAGTAACGGGGTTTTACAATTTTTTTAAAGTTTTCAGAGTTTGTAGTTTGTAAAACAGTAAAACGAAGTTTTTGTAGCTAAATTGTTTCTAATCCCGAAAATGGGGCCAGGAAGGGCGCTGGGAAACGAAAGGAACTTTATCTCAGATCTCATCAAAGAGATTACAACTGGGCTTTGTCTTGGGAGAGGGGGAAAACGGAATCGCCCAGTCAAGATGGTTCAATGAAACTTATATAAAGAGTTAAAAATAATGAATAGTACTGATAAAACGGAAAATTTCTCAATTTAGGTATGATCTGTGATAGTTCGTGTGGTTCAGTCTTATTTGTTTGTGAACCGTTCCGATTCAGGAATAATGTAAACGAAGTAACAACTCACGAGATTACCCTCAAAAAGGGTCGTTGCAGTTGCAAAGCAAATGACTACAGCAATTCAGAAAGCCGGCAAGAACTACAAGGATTCACAAATATATCATATCTTGGTTATTGGTGTTTCGATCACAAACGTACTAGTACAGTCGACGTTGTGCGGTGTATTGTCTATTGTATTGGTCATATGTCGAATTCAATGGAAGTTTCAGAAAAACATCCGCAACTATTGTTGGTTACCAAACAGCTCAGAGAACTAGAACGCCGACTTTTCACTTTCCTAAAAAAAAACTTGATATTTCACAGAACAGGCTCAACAAGAACACTAGCCCACTAACTATGTAACTACCTGGGCTAAATCGGTAAAATGGGCAGAAAACTCGTAAAATAGGTTGATTTTGACTATTTTCCCTGAAGGTTTATCGAAATTAATAACTTTGATCGAAAAAAAAACGAGTTCGTTTGAAGGTTGAAGTGTCGTGGGGCGTTACAGTTACGAACGGAAGTTCGTGTAAATAGTCAAAAGGCAAAAACAAAGGTAATAATGTGGTAGAAAACCACTATGGACAGAACAAAAGAATAGGATTTTACTTTATATAGAAACAAAATACAAAAATACTACAAAGGAGACACGGAAAAACCCCACCCGAAACTAAAAAACAAACACCAAGAGACAAGAAGTAACTTAAAACTACAGACCGCCTGTCTAAATTGCCTCAGCCGTGATATTGCACCAGGCGTTGACTGTGACGACATTACGTACTACATTATTGCAACGACCGTAATAAATAAACACAATCCAATATCCGAACATCCCCGGGGGCCCGGATGCCTGGTCCCACAGGCATAAGTAAGCAAGAACATGATAGAAAACGATGAAATGCACATGAGTATCAATATCTTCTCTTCATATTCCAAAATGTCATTCTTCGCGGATGGTATTCTTGCACGGGATTCTTCTTCTGGATAACTCTCGCCGACTGGGATCTTAACGTCACCCCATAGTCAGGATCTTCTTTCCTCTGGTCTTCTTTGAACTCTCGGACAACTCTCGATGCAAAACTTTCCTTTTTCGGCTCTTCTCTCACGACGTCCGAACTTCGAACATACACCCCAGGCGGAACAGGTTTTGGGACTTCTCCAGCCCTGCAATACTGAGCAATGTGTCCAAGGCCATTGCACTTGAAACATCTTCTCTCCTCCTTCTGTGTTGCTCTCACATCATCACTCGCTTTGAAAGGCGTACCAACTATCTTGTCGGTAGACATGTCATTGCGATAGAACCTTTTGTCCGGCAATGAACTCCGATTCCTATCCATACGTAATGCGAGTCGCTTCACTTCTTCATACGTTTGACTTTCCTCCGAATCCTCCAACGCGTTCACCAAATGTACAGCTTCCTGCCAATGTCGTAGTTGCTGGTACAGTATATCAGCTCGCGTCATTGAAAGAGCCCTATCTGACAGCTGTGGGTAAGCCTTTCCAGTGAGCAATTCCAGTCTCACACAAAATTTTGCCACAGACTCATCCCTTGACTTGCACAGACTTCTCACACTTGCTATTGCCTTCAACGTCTCAATTCTTCCTGCCTCGTTCATTCTCAACTTCATGGCCCACACTAGACGGTCAAACGATCCCTTACGGTCTTCTCTTTTCAAAATCTTGAAGTGATCTCTTGCCGATCCAGTCAGTCTCTCCACTAACATATCCCTGAGATGATCATCTCTCCATACTTCCTTGGGGTACCTGATCAGAAAAGATTTCACATATGCTGACCATGGCTGAGAGCCATCCCCACTGAAATTACCAATGGGCGGTGCAGCTTGCGATCTCATGAACTCATACATCATCGACTTCTGCGAATTTCCCTCGCGTGTCTGCAAAAGATCACGCCCCAGAGGTTGATCACCCTGTCCGACATATGTTCTGCCATGGTTGCTTCTCTGATCACCGAACCAATCCAAATCATGTTGTGATAGAATATAGTCGCCACCACTATCCCTTTCTCTCATTTGATTATCCTTCCAGTTGTTCACTTTATCTCTGCTTCCTTGTACAATGGACCCTGTTATCAACACTGATCCCACTGTACTTCCGTTGCTAGACTTCACATCTCCAGATATCGATCTTCCTTGCTTCACTCTATTGAATCGCTCAATCAGCTCATCGAAATCATCATCCTTCACACTTGACTTCTTGTCATCCCCACCAGTCACATCAACAAATGAGTTCCTTTCGATGCTTTCCAATTGCTTCTTCTCCAGCTCTTCACATCTCATAACTCTGTTGACACACTTCTCAGCAACCACACTTTGATCACAGTTCAAAGTAGTACACACACTATTCAACACAGCTTCCTTGACACTCACTGTATCAACCACATCCGCTTCACTACATCCCAACACGTGGCAAATTTCTTGTACAATTGCTCCACTATCAGTTGCCAAAGCCACCAGGTCCTTGACGTCTCCTGCTGTTGTGATGTTTGCACGTCTCAAAGTATTCTGGAATTCTTCGTCAACCTCTCGTGTCTCATTGTACTTGGTTCCAACCACCATGCTGACCAACTTCTCTAATCCTGCTGCTTCCCTGCGAATATCCATCATTGCATCCTCCCTTTGTGTTCCCAATCTTGTATGCTTGCTTATCTCCTTCTCAGCATACATCACAATTCGCTTCAGTGACTTGAAAATCACTGCTTCTATTCCCTTTGCTTGAACCTCAGTCTCATGTACACTGTCTGTCTCTCTGGGCTCCCTAGGCGCACCTCTTTCGACTGTTCCACTTCTTCCTGACAATCCTGACACACTGTTCCCATTCTCCATTGCAGTGTGTAAATCGTTCTTGTTTCCTTGTCCACTCATGCTTGTGTTGTTGTTCACTGTACCCATTGATTTCTGTCGTCCACGAATAACTTCTTCAAACTATTTGTGAATGTTGTCTCCGAGCCGCACGCAATATCACCAAATTGAAAATTTGGGCAGCACTTCCCCTAAGGAAAAGGCTTTACCAGAAATTCAACTGGGCGCTATTACGCGGGGATCGGCGACAATACTTACGGTAGACTCTCTACCTAGTATTTCACAACAAACTTTTTGATCTGATCGGTTTTACCCACACCAGAGGATGATATTGTTGCTGGTCAGTTTTACCCACACCAGTAACGACGAATTTCTCTGGTCAGTTTTACCCACACCAGTGACGAAGAATTTCTTTGGTCAGTTTTACCCACACCAGTGACGACGATTTTCTCTGATCAGTTTTACCCGCACCAGAGAAAATGAACCAGATATTTTTGCCTAATGAGCGGTTCGGCCCCCAAGTTACGAACGGAAGTTCGTGTAAATAGTCAAAAGGCAAAAACAAAGGTAATAATGTGGTAGAAAACCACTATGGACAGAACAAAAGAATAGGATTTTACTTTATATAGAAACAAAATACAAAAATACTACAAAGGAGACACGGAAAAACCCCACCCGAAACTAAAAAACAAACACCAAGAGACAAGAAGTAACTTAAAACTACAGACCGCCTGTCTAAATTGCCTCAGCCGTGATATTGCACCAGGCGTTGACTGTGACGACATTACGTACTACATTATTGCAACGACCGTAATAAATAAACACAATCCAATATCCGAACATTACTGGTGTCTGCTAACTGGTCACGCTATGACTCGACCCAAATCTCTTCACACTTCTGCTGATAACAGCTGAAGGACGCCGAATAGTACTACGTTAGAACGTTCTGAACAGCATTGATAAGAGATTATACTGACTATTTGGGCTGTTATTGCAAAACAACAATTGTTTACACTTTCAACGTTGTTTACCACTCTCAAACCGATCAATAAATAGGTCTGGAATCAACCAGTAACTTAGACTAGAGACTGAGGTTGAGTCCACAATACTACAAACTTCTATGAACTGACAAACTTCTATGAACTGACGGTTTTAAACAGAGTTATAGTTCGAAAAACGAAATGTTAAGCATCATATAAAACCCTCGGAATAAAAAAATACAGTATTTATTGTCAACAAAACTATATTTAACTCAAAATAGGGCAAAAGAACAGTGTTTAAAGGCTGTTGCACCTCACCTCTCCAAAAAGAAAAGCGAAAAATAATCGAATTTCAGCGGCTGGCTGAACCTCGCGCGGCCGTTTTTCCCAAAACTCCGCCCCTTCAGGCATGCGGCGGCAGAATTGCAATGCGGGCGCAGACGACTTGTTTTCTGGACCGCCGCCGGAATTAAATTTCTAAAACTTTTATTTAACATTAAGATAATGTATTGTTACATGTTTTCCTTTATTCTATCTCCTCCGAATGGTCATGGATTAGTATAGGAGCCACATGAACTCAAGTGTTTCAAGTTCTATGTGGATTTGAGGTTGTTTTTATGTTCACATCTTTTATTAGTCATTATGCTTTCATTTACTATCTTTCTTTGCAGGTTGGTGGCTTTATTACAATGTGGAACTAGTGTTCTGTCGATTAGTTCGATCGTAGGCTTTGGAATAGTGGAGTCTGCTGTATATCAGGTAATTGTTCTATGTTTTAATTTGTTTACAGTTTATACCGTAAAAGAGAGATGAACTAAGGTTTTTTTGTGGATGTTAGTTTCCGTTTGATTGTAGGTGTGTAGTAAGGATGTGGATACAAAAAAGTGAATAGACTAAACATTGATAATCCGGAAAATCCTGAGTTCCGTTCCTAGGAAAGCAAAAGAAACCGAACTGATAGTATACTATAACGTAAACAAACATCACATTCTGAGTTTACTAAATCAGCTGTTTGTCTGAGAATGTGGCTTACAAATAATACATGCGATTTAAGAGATTTAAGTGTTTTTCATTGAGAATATAAAAATCATGAGACTTGACAATGAAAATCCTTTCCATACATACGAGTTGCGCACTAATTTCGGTGAAAATTAGGGGTCGCGAGTTAAAAAGCAATAAATTTTTTTCTTACAAATTTAGTGAAGATTAAACGAAAAATTAATGAAAATCGCAGTTTATAACAATTTGGAGGGGTCGCCGCTTGAAAATAGCTTATACCCCCTATTTGCAGGTGAAATGGGTAACTCCTGCTGTTTGACGAGTAGAAATCATGACGATCGATCGAAACGCTACTCCTTCGATGGACAAGGACAGTACACGAGAAATAATGCTGCGGAGGTAACTTCTATTATTCCCACATTCATTGTGATATCTTGCAGTTTCACGGCTCACATAGGTGGGATAGTGTCAGTACGAGGGCTTCAACAGTGAACAGTTAAACATCCCCTCCACAGAAAAAGCGAAAAGTTGTACGCCCCCCTGTGTTATTACCCAACAAACCCAGCATTATTGCAAAAGTTAGGGTTTCCCCTAGCTCAGTTGATGCAAAAGTTAAGGTTCCCCCGGTAAGAAAACCGGGGTATCGCACCAATGACGGCTCACCGCTTTTTGACGTTCGGGTCATCTCCGAGTTCTGGTTCAGGAAAAGGGAATATGCTAGATATAAATTAAATAGTATAGTAATATAGTTGTCATGTCAAACCTGAACAAACGTTAGCAAGTTCAAGTTTGCACTTTTATCGTTGCACGTTTCTAAAATTCAGATTTTGTTTTTCGTTTACATGTTTTCTTTGCCTTTTCATTCTACTGTGCATCCGACTAGTAGTGTAATTTGCAGTTCCAGTACGTTCATCAGCCAATTTCTCGCGATGACACGACAACTACATTCCTCCGAATGTTGCCACATATCAGCGAGAGGGAGGTTCCCGATGCAGGTAGGCGGTTTACACATGCAACCAAAATGCAACCGGGTTGCATGTGTTAAAAAAATTCGGTTGCTTTCCAAATGCAACCGGGTTGCTTTCGGTTGCTTTTCAAATGCAATCAAACACTCAATTTTTGGACTTTTTCCGGTTTTTAATGAAATTTGGTTGCTTTTGGTTGCATTTGAAAAGCAACCCGGTTGCATTTCGAGAGCAACCAAACTGTCCTTACACATGCAACCTGGTTGCATTTTGGTTGCATGCAACCCGGTTGCATGTGTAATTGGCCATGCAGGTATAGTTTATATTCTTTTTTTTTTAAATGTTTTTCTTTGTTTATTTACATTCATTTTAAATTTGAAGGTTGTTTGTTCTTCTGCGTTCATATGCCTTTCATATCGAAAAGTACCGTTGACATGGAGGGACGCCAACCATTACTAGTTCTGCAATTTTTCAAAGATTTGCAGCTCATGTTTATTTTTTTGCACCAAGAAACTGATGGAAGCAAGATAAAGTATAGGGATACTATCTGTTTTGAAAGTGCCATTCCAGTTTTTGAGGTATCTCAAGTTAAGGTGAGATTATTTTCTACTGTTATTTTTATATTTTTCACAAATGCTTCAGATTGTGAAGAAGACCCCTCCACGCATCCAACTGCTCAACCAACATTTATGGAAAGAAGCAGGAGTGAGATGAAGTGTTAGTTTCTGTTTTATCGCGCCGTAGTTTTAGTTTAACTGTTCAACTCTTCACCACATAGCTAGGAACATAGGACATAGTGAGAAAGTTTCAAGAGGCGGCCATACACCAGTAACGTTGTCCGAGTAGTCAGAAAAATTCGGAAAACGGACAATTTTTTAGCCGGAAGGAAGAAAATCGGTGTACTTAATCATTGAAAATCCTTAATTTTCCTGTGTTCACTTCTAATAACGGACTACTTTTTGTCGCTTCGTCGCACCTTACTGGTGTATGAACGTGGCTTTATCTTTTCTTGTCGTGCAAATTGAGAAAGTAGTGGGAAATTTGCCGATCCCGTGCAAATTCATAGAAGTTGGAGCTTTGATATGAAAAATAATCCACGCCTTCATTGCTCTCCAATCTTTTTCACAGTTCCTGTGATTTTAAAGTTGTAATCTCCGGTTCTCAGTGAGAGACAATCGTCAATTTAACAGGCAGTACATTACGAGTCCTCATACCCCAGTAAGGTCCGACTAGGCTACAAAAATTAATCCGTTTTCAGATGTAACCACGTGAAATTTAAGAATTTTCCATTTAAAGTAGACCGATTTTTTTATTTTCCGCGGAAAAGTAGTCAGTTTTCGATTTTTTCTGACTATTCGGACAACTTTACTGATGTATGCGAGTCCTAATATTGGTCAAATGTCAAATGAAAGAAAACAATCAAATGTCAAATGAATAGTAACAATAACAAAACATGAAAAAATTCAAGAACGTCGTAATAACAAAGTGCATTTTCACTTGTATTTATTCGCGTTTCACGTGATCCCTCCCCCTTTTCACGTGAGTTGATAGTTGTCTGTTTCCAGTGAAAGACAACCGTCGCTCTTGTTACATGCTGGATGCGATGGCAGCTGGAAAGGGATTCCCCGGGCTTCTTCCCCACAAATTACGGAAGTCGAGCAGTTGCAGCACAATCTATCTTGGTCGGTTTTTGAGTTCAATTTTCATAGTTTTGTGTCGAAAAACTGCCCAAGTTTTACGGGGAAAAATGTTTTCCGGATTTTTTGGCGTCTACTCAAGTTTCCCACAAATTGAGAAAGTCGATCAGTTGCAGCACCATCTATTTTGGTGTGTTTCTCGACCTAATTACATCAAGTTTCATAGTTTTGATTTTTTTTCATAGTAAACGGAGCCCGTTTTTGGATGTTATCTCGTTTGTATAGTCAAATCACCGTACGTCGACCATACGCAGGCAAAATAGCCAAAAGGAAGTTTTGATATATTTTTCTGCAAAGTCTAAGAAGTGGGATATTTAAGAGCCAACTAGAATGTAGGATGCACATGCGCATTATTATAGAAACAATGCGTCATTTCAAAGTACTTCTTTTTAGAGGTTACACTCTAGAATAGTTTAGAATAGAAAACTAATAACCATCTCAATTTGTCATTTTGTTGGAGTTGTTTGTTTTTCCGAAACGGTGGTATTGTTGACTTCATCCAAGATTAATCGTACGGGAGAAAGCAAAGCAAACAGTATTTCTGAAGCACCAGTTGGATAGTAATAACTAGTTATTCTACGTGCCTTCGACTTTGACAGTAATTTTCATCGTTTACGGACAACTCGTCCCCGCGTCGCGTGCGACAACTCGTCCCCGAAGATGCGACAACTCGTCCCCAGCTCAAAACTAGCTGACTAGCTCAAATTAGCTTAAAACTCACAAGTTGAAGTAGTGGCTAGGTTATATTTTATACTAAAGACTATAGACAACCTGAGAGCTAGAGAACAGTTGAAATGAAATGACATAGATAGATCAAACTAGGGTATAGTTATCACAATTTTCATGAATTCATCGTTTTCTCTCATATGCGTGACGACTAAACCAATTTTTGAAATGTCTTTATAGTTCATTTGTATTCAATAATAAGCAGGAAACTTAACCAATTGAAATTTCACTTTGAAACCTAGTTTTGTGATAAAACACTGGGGACGAGTTATCGCATGATGGGGGACGAGTTGTCACACACGCGACGCCCGGGACGAGTTGTCGCGGAATCAATTTTCATTAAAATAGAATGTGTCTTACGTTGTATTTTGCTAATGTAATAAAAAAGGAAAGTATATATATATATATATATATATATATATATATATATGTGTGTTTGCGATGGGCAAGTAAAACTTCGAATCAAGAAGATTTGTGTGCAGCACAAGGTTCACTGAAACAGAATATACATGTTCGTGAATAAAAGCTTTTTTCTTCATATTTGCGAAATATTCCGTCAATGTATAAAGTAACTAAGTAACTAAGTGTTGTTTTCAGACGATTCTACCATTACGCAGCCGAATCTGAAGAATACGATCAAGTGCATTTCGTTGGCCATTTTCTATCACATTCTGAACAGATCGAATAGAGGCCACGAGAGGCTGATGGAGATATTCGAGGAAAGACTTCACCCGATTACGGTACGTGGGTTAGTTGTAGGGCTCGATTAGCAAGTGGTTAACAAACAGTCGAAAGGGGTAACGAAATATCGTGTTGAATGAAGAATTTGCATACAGCAGTAAAGTTGTTCGAATAGTCAGAAAAATTCGAAAAACGGACTACTTTTTCGCCGAAAATAAGAAAATCGGTCTACGTAAGTAGAAAGCTCATAAATTTTCACATTCTTACGTATGAAAACGGACTACTTTTTGTCGCTTAGTCGGACCTCACTGGTGTTACCTGAGAATTTGCTGTATTTTTTCAGTGGAGAAGGGCATATTTTCTTGAACTCTCGCTCATCTCCGTAGCGTATCAATTCAATGTAGCAAACATGTTGTGCTTCTCGCGAACAAACGTAGGGCGACTTTGTTGGATTGAAAATGGAATCACCCGTTTTTCTTCAAAATCGAGAGTTTGAAGTGACGTCTGACGTAGTTGCAAAAAATGCACCAGTAAGGTCCGACGAAGCGACGAAGAGTAATCCGTTTTCAGATGTAAACACGTGAAAATTCAAGGATATTTCATCAAAAGTAGACCGATTTTCATCTTTTCGGCTGAAAAGTTGTCCGTTTTGCAATTTTTCTGACTATTCGGACAACCTTGCTGGTGTATGATACCCCCCCCCTGGTCTGGTGAAAACCTCACTTTTCACCCAGTTTTGTAGTAATTTCACCCAGAAAGAACACCGGTTTTTCAATATATTATTGTGGACAATAAAGTCGCCTCATGTATGTTCGCGAAAAGCAATACTTGAAATCTTTCAGCTTGCGAAGCTTTTCTCACGAGAAAATGAATATTCTTAAATAACCTATATGGAACGTAGACATGGTAACGTTCGTTGCGACCTGTTCATTTCCCTCAAACGTTGGGCAACTTTCTTGAAAGATACATTGAATCACCCGTATTTCCTTTGAATCGGGATTTTGATTACCCTAATTTCAACAAGGGTTGCTTTTTACTGGTGAAAATCTAATATCCCACCGTTTTTGTAGTTTGGTTGCCCAGACGAAGTGCGCGTTTTTCAATCATTCCCAATCGTGGGGCGATTTTGTTGGATTGGAAATTTAATCACCCGTTTTTCTTCAAAGTCGAGATTTTGAACTGACCTGGTCTCAAAAAAATGTCACCTTTACACCTTTACTGGTAAAAACCTCACTTTCCACCACTTTTTATAGTATCTTCGTCCGGATAAAACACCTGATTTTCAATAACTGTTCTGGGGAGAATGAAGTCGCCTTATGTAGGATGTAGGATCATTTTCTGTTCACAACAAAGTCGCCTCAAGTTTGAGTTCCCCGTTTCAATTGTATTCTCCTGTGTTTGCAGCGAGACCCGATGCCGGCTGAACTCGTGACCAGAGACCCGGATCATCGACAGATTTATCGATTTATTCGAACCCTCTTCCACTCGGCTCAACTGACAGCCGAATGCGCTATTATCACGCTGGTAGGTCAAAGGGTTTTATTTCACGAACAGATGATCACGCATAACGGTATTCTTTTATGGTTCAGCCACTATTTCCTTCATAATCAGCTGAACGGAGAGAGGAAATTAGGGTATCTTCATAAGTGTCTCTGACATTCTCAAATTATCATCACCTTTGTTCTTCATCGAGACTGGATGAGACATGACTACTTTTGTACTTTTTTGCGATTAAATCAGTTTCATCTTCTCGAGTCATGAATTAAAAATTAATAAAACGCTTGTTCGTCAACAGGAAAACACTTGTTTAGCACGTGTAAGTTACTTATAGGAGTTAGGAGAATAGTTTCGCTAACTGATCCCAATAGCGAATGTGAAATGTGATCCATGAAATGGTACTAGTATCTAGTATGTTCGCAGGTGTACGTGGAACGTCTGTTGAACTATGCCGAGATGGATCTATGTCCTTCCAATTGGAGAAGAGTTGTGCTGGGCGCAATTATGCTCGCCTCAAAGGTAGACTACGAATTTAGTGAATCGTGTAAAGCTTAAAACAGTAAAACATGTCGTGTCTTAGGCAGGCGTCTTTGTTCATAGTTATACTTATCACATCCTTAACTTAAGCATATACCCTGGAACGAAACAGAAGCATTACATATTTAAGTCATGATATGAGTACCATGCCTGTCGTTGGTAAACAGTTCTAAAACAGTAAAACCTTAATGGGATATAGTTTGTTCCACCCACTTATAACCCTCTACAGTAATCTGCTAACACTTCCAGGTCAAAGTTTACTATATTACCGTATTCAGAACGCCTCAAAATGTTCATAGTGTCTTCTGCATGTTTACTACTACTAACTCTGAAAATTTGGAACCAAAGTAATGACTTTTTCATTAGAAAACACCCCCTTGAATAATTGACGGATTACTGTAGGAGTACATCGATTGGTGAAACAGACTATACAAAAGCTGATTATGTGGGAAAAAACACCGTTAAAACATATCGCGCGCAGCGCGGAGATTGAGCACTTATTTTCTGATTTAGTTTGTCAGGATGATCATAAAAAGATGAAAATTGCGAGATTAGATTTTTCATTTCCCTCTCGAGTTATTGACCTCCTTTTCTACATTCCATGCAGTCCAATCTCAAAAGCTAATCGTTTCTCACTTTACATTCGTTTTTTTATACAAATGAGGTTACAGGTGTGGGACGACCAAGCCGTGTGGAATGTGGACTATTGTCAGATTCTGCGGGACACGAATGTGGATGACATGTGAGTCGGACTTCGTTCTAATACTCGTCAGAGACATACACTCACAACACGCTGAAATCACCCCAAAAAACCGGGACCCCTGACTATTTCGATCCGGGACCCCCCTCCCATCGCATTGAAACACATAAAATGAAGATTTTTATAAAATTTCAAAATGTAAAACTACTGGGACCCCCCTTTTTTTCTGGCAAAAATGTCCGGGACCCACCGGCTAATGCG
Source organism: Litoditis marina (assembly GCA_964036275.1). Taxonomy (NCBI): domain Eukaryota; kingdom Metazoa; phylum Nematoda; class Chromadorea; order Rhabditida; family Rhabditidae; genus Litoditis; species Litoditis marina. The sequence goes on along the minus strand of OZ038435.1, from coordinate 20,167,972 downwards.
AGGCACTGTGAGTGTATGGTCAGAGATTCAGAATAGTCCAGTTCATTTTTAGTTTTTTTTTTCTGATCTCTCACCTGAAGTACGGTTGATAATATTAAAAGTGCTCGAAATAAAGTTTGAATAGCGAAGTTTATATCAATTGAGGAGCGATAGATTCCGTAATTTATCAAAATCGGGAAATGATACCAAGTGGACAATGAATAACTCCGTATCGAATTTTTCGGTTCGCAATGACGCGAAAATATAGTCGTCGCCAACGGAAAGGCGGAAGGGTACTGTATATCTCACTTTCCGCTGTGTACGCACACATGTCTCCGATTGCAAGGTTTTGCGGTTACGTGCTCTAATAGCGTAGTGGTTAGCGCCCTGCTACGAATCTTTTGCTCGCAGGTTCGATTCCGACGAGAGACAGAAAACTATTAATTTGGCACCCACTATAAGGTTGTTTATTTCTTTCTGTTGACGAATTTGCTGTGTTTTTCAGGAACGAGTTGGAGCGACGTTTTCTCGAGTGTCTCGACTTCAACATCGAGGTCCCGTCCTCCGTCTACGCCAAATACTATTTTGACCTACGAACTTTGGCCCTTGCGAATGACCTTCAACTTCCGATTCAACCTCTGTTCAAGGAGAGAGCGAAACGGCTTGAGGTGAGATTAAATCATTTGTGAATGCATTTGATCTGTATGTTTGGCATTTCGGTCGCTCTAGTTCGAAAACTTCGCCCTTATTCTCTCGAAAAGTGCTAGCTCGACATTTACAATGCTCACACCGATACTTGAATCGGTGTGTATTTTCAAGATGATTGCGTGCTCAATATTGTTACCATGTGAAAACAACTGTTAGCCAATCTCTTTCATACCTGATTGTTCTCTCAAGGAAGGAGTTTTCCTCATTTGAAATTACGCCAAGTTTTATAAAGATGAAAAAACAATGGCGCTATTCAAAATGGGCTCCATATATAGCAATTTAGCAAAAACATGATTGTATACAAACATTTTCAATCTGCTTCCACTTGCAGGCCATGTCTCATGTGTTGGAGGATCGACTGAACGGGTCGGTGAAGCGAAGTACTTCAGACGAGCGACTCTTCAAACAAGTTCGATCGTCGGCCGTCATTTCATAGTTATCGATTTTATTCTGTTGTCTATTTTGTTCGATTATCGATTCTATTCTCATTCCCTCGTTAGAAAATGAGGATAGCAGGAGCATATTACATGGCGCATGCAATGCTTTTTTGTGTTCTGACAACTTCTCACATATGACCATAACGTGCAAGTGACTGTGATTTCTTTTCTACATCGATATTGGTTCGGCGTGAGATTGTATAGTTGGCATCGAGTTTATGTGGACTTTTAGACGGTAGGTCAAGGAAGAGAAACGTGTTTTTGCAACATGGCAAGTCCATATAGGTTTGATGAAGACTATACTGTTAATCAATTGCACAGTCACGTAAAACAAAACACAGCAGAACTCAGAAACGTGCAATGACAAAGTGCACGTTTTCTCATTAGAATACTAGCTTTACGTGACTATTCAATTTACTTCTAGTGTGTAGCTCTGGGCATATTTACTCGACTTTCACAGAACTCCCGCCATTTCCATTTTTAAAAACCCATTTAACTTTTGGGACTTGCATTTGTTTCTGGGAGTAGGGGAGAGTTTTCTGTAAGATGGATGAATGTACTATGGATTGTTCCTTTTTGAATATGTACCACTCATACCTTCATATCTATATTGTTTTCAGTGAAGTTGTGGGTAAACTTGCAATCTAGTTCATCACAATGCATAATATTTCAGTATTCGAATTTCGCAATTTGAATCTTTAGGAAATTGCTCAATATCGTGCTTACGATTTACTTTTCATGTGTGTTTGCGGTAGGACCAAGAAAGTTGTATGTCATAGTTATAATTTATTGTAGTATTTTGTTCATAAGTTATTATCTCTATAGGGCATGAGTTCAGATTTTAGCACACGTTGTTCCAATGTCTACCTTTGATATTTAATAATATTTCTTGAGTAGGGACAAGGTTTTGAGGTAGCCGTAGTGTAAAAGAAACGTGTGAACAAATGGCATGTATCCTTCATTTAGAACTTTTGCTAACAGCGAATCTGCTACTGCTCCCTCAGAACTTTGTTACTTTCAGTTCGCCTCATTTCAACATGGTTTGCCAATGGAACCGAATCTCGTGCCTTGCGCTCCACTGTTAATTCCGTCGCTCCAATACAAATGCGCCCAAAAACCAAGTTTTAGAATATCCGCAAATGAATTGTGATTAAATTTTCCACGAAAATATCAATAAATTAGTTTTTGTACGCGACGGAATTAACCGTGGGGGCGCAAGGCACGAGATTCGGTTACTTGCAGACCACCGGTAATGTTCGGCACAACTTTATGACCTATTTGTATTTTGTAGTTTGAACCCTTCATCGTTCGCTTTCTTGCAATTTGATTGATCTGTGAATTGGTCTGTTTTGTCCCACGTTGTTGAGTCTAACCTATTCCTCCCTAGTATATATCCATTTCTAGTGATTTTGTCTATTGTTGTTATTATGTGGTTCGCACAGATGAAACTTTTTGCTACAGTATATTCTGAGGTGATTGACAGACGGGAGCTGAAGTTCCGCTTGATATCTGCAGTATATTTTTATCGAAATTCAAGAATGCCGAGCGTAACCAGATTGATGAAATCATGAAATATCTGATCAGAAATTTTTGTGCGATAAAAGTGAGATAGCATGGAGATCGTTGAGACCGCAGACGGTCTGCGTAGCTCTGATTTTCGCTATCTCATGACGAAGACATTTGAAAACGTCTTGTACACAGCGCACAACTAGGATACAGTATGCTGCCGCCTTTTATCTGGCGGTCACTATGCTACCGGACGAAATTTGCTCTATAATTACCGTAATCGTAGAACAGCTTTATATCAAACGCCTAATATGCAAGACGATGTTTTCGTGATGAAAATCTAGGCTCAACTGCATACTGTAGAAGTCTACGTAGAAATGAAATGGGGCCAATTCTTCATTTAGCCCGGTATTTCGTTAACCCTGTCAACCTTTTGTTAACCACTAGGTAACCCAAAATTTCCCCCAAATTACACTGTGAAAAAGGTTACAAAGGGGTCAACAAAATGGTTAACGTTAACCCGGTGAACGGTTAATGGTTGACGAAAAGATTCCTTGTGGAATTGGCCATTAAATGGAGTACATTTCCTTGTCACTCAGATATGTGCGATCATCACCACGGCAACGGAGGCTGCGAGCACGAGGCGGGGGCGGAGCCTAATTTGGCTGATGACGTCACGCGCTACGACATGCACCAGATGATGGACATGGACAAGGTAGTTTCAGGAAAAAAATGGATGTTTTCAGAATCACTTGTTTCAGGTCGTTTTGAGGAAATTTAAGAAGTTCGACCTTGTATTCATCAACTAGCTAGTTGTTCATATTGATTCTCTAGAGAAATCTGCGTTGTGGTCACGGCGTTCTCGCCTACAGTAATTTTTGCGATTAAACTTATATTGAGCTCCGTCCACGAAGTTTTCGTGGCGGGACACTGTATCCCACTGCAATTTGGAATGGTCGCAGCACTAATTCGCTGCGTATCGCGCTTATTTTCACGCGAATCGTTTGCGGAGCGTCTAAAATTCTAAAATCGAGGACGCGAGTTCCTTATTTATCAAAGCTGTTGTTGAGAACGCCGTGGTGTGTTGTAGTTTGACCATGTTGAATGACGATCAAAAAGCGGCGAGATCAAACTACAAATAGAGCGGAATGAGGGCGAATTCTTTATTTAACCCGGTATTTCGTTAATCCTAGCTGTTAACCACTAACCGGGTTACCTGGTCAACCCTTTTGTTAACCACTTGGTAACCCCGAATTTCCCACAAAATACATTGAAAAAGAGGGTTACAAATGGGTTAACAAAAGGGTTAACCAGGTAACCCGGTTAAGGTTACTTGATAGGGTTAACGAAATACCGGGTTCCTTGTGGAATTGGCCCGGAATGAGGAAACTTACTCCGTATTCGCTTTTTTTTCAGAAAAGCGAACTCTATCCCCCTTCAAATGGGGTTTCTTTTGAAGATCGAACCAGCGAGCTGTTTAGCCAGTTTAGCGCCAGTTCCACACTGATTACTATGGTTGTCAGCTTTGAGCTGGTAGTTGTCAACTAATAAGCAGTTCCAGTAACATATTTCATATATATTCATTCACTTCGCTTCGTTACGAGGCGGTGACCGGTGATCATCATACCTAACACAGATCTTTGTAGCAGCAGTTTCTTGTAAGGTCTTGGTCCTTTTCCTTCATAGAAGTCTTCATGGTGGACTATCGAATGATCTGTTGGCATTGATCCAGTGACATGCGAGTGACTTCTTGGAGGAAAGGGGAAGAGAATTGCTTCTGAGCATGCATTCCAGTAACATGAGTCAGTCAAATTGGGAGATGCGTATTATATTTTTTTGTCATGTACTATATTTTTATCATGTATTATATTTTTCATTTCATTCCAGATTACGGTATTGAACGAGGAGCGCGAGGGATCCGGTAAGACAGTGTTCAAGTCGATGGATAACAAGGCAGACAGGTGAGAAGGGAGTTGCGAGTAAACAATTTGTAAACAACATTCATTTTTTTAAAGTGAGTTACTATGATACCGTAATTCACTATTGCGGGTGCGAGTGAACAATTTGTGAACGACATTTCTTTCTGAAAGTGAGTTACTTTGATACAATGACTCCACTGATTTCGGGAATCCATTGTTACCACTCTAGCAGTCTAGCAACTAACGAAATCGCGTGCGTTCTTACTTTCAAACGGTATATGGATATTTCGCGCGTTACACAGCAAATAGTATTGTAATCATAGGGAATTTCGGTTGGATTCAGGCTCCTACCACGAAAACTGCGCAAACGAGGCACAATATGAGTTTGATGACCAGAATTACTGTAGGCGTGAACACTTAATTTGGCTATTAGATATTCAAAGTAGGCGATTATGTGGACCAATCGCGACGCATCGGTCCTTTAAACTGTTATCGAAAAATGTATTGTAGTTTAAAGGATTGAAGCGCTGGATTGGTAGGATTGGTTCACATAATCATCCTTCTTCAATGAAACATTTTTGTTTCCATCTCTCTGTTTGCAGGACCCTTTTCGTGGACAGTGACTGTGACGAGGAACTGCTGTTCAATATCCCGTTTGCGAGTCACGTGAAAATCACGGGGATGGTCATTTCGGGGGAGGAGGGAGACACCCATCCTGCGAGAATCAGACTGTTCAAGGACAGACCCGCGGTAAAGGGGGGGGGGGGGGTATAGTATAAATTATGATCAATGGGGCTAAGATAAAGTCTGTTCAGTAAACCTCTTTCAGTTCATATGAGTATAGAATATAATATAATAGATTTATTCGCGATTCATCACCTGACTTTCCACATTGTTGGATGTGGCACTCCGATTGGAGAAATAAAGGAAGAAAAATTTAGATGATGAAAAGAGTAATGTGACCCTGTTACGCGCTCATAATGATTGATGTCTTATGAGATTGAACGGTGATTGTACCTGTTTTTGTAGGAAATTAGTATTTAGGAATCATTTTCGGGAAGATCTTGCTATTTTATTCAAAAAGTAACAGCTGGAGTGTTCATGATGATGAAAAGAGTGGTGGTAAGGTAGAGGGTACAGTATAGTATGTTTCACGCACGTGTAGCCATTTACAGTATGATAATAGACCGATAAGCCGGCGGTAAAAGAGGCTATATTATAGTTCTTTTTGTGCCTTCTTAGAATCTCAGTAACGCAGCCTGCAAGTTTCATTGGCACGCTGCCAAAGTCTCATTTCAATTAGCTAGAAGTGTCCTAATTATTAGTTATATCGTGAAACCTCCACGTTCTTTAACGTTTTTTCACGTGACATGAATAACAGCTGTCAGCTTCTAATGTGTGGCTGGTTGCTGCCGCACAGTTTACAACAGAGATTGATAGTCAAGTGTCTCAAGCAAAGACGTGATGTATTTATATTGACGATCACGGAGAACGGTGTTTGTCACAGGTAACCGGCATGGAAGTGTAACCGTTGGGTAGTGGTAACCGGCCGGCAACCAGCCTGGTTACTACTTGCGCGCTTCAGACAGCTACCGTGAAGTGAACTAGCTGACTGGATGATAGTCACTTATAACTGGATACAAATGCCCGTTTTGATAAAATTTTGAACAGAAAACAAATAAATGGGAATTTCCCAAACTTATGTGATAACTTTACACGTTTCAAGCTAGAGTCGTTTTTTTCTGAGTCTCAATATGGTATTCTTATTTTCGTGTAATTCAGATGTCATTCGACGACTGTTCCATCGCGCCAGATCAGGAAATCGATTTGAAGATGGATCCACACGGTTGGTACGGGCGGGGTACTGTAGGATTGGGGCGCGGTTACTGCCACCTTTAGATGGGGTTGGAAATGATTGTCAGCACTACTGAGTACATGAAGTATCTGACAAATGGATGTAATTTAATTTTATAGTTTTCTGATAGATAAAGTAGGGCGATTACGTGGACCAATCCCGTGTCAACGGTCCTTCAAACTGTAATTGAAAAATGTATTGCGGTTTAAAGGACTGAAGCGTGGCGATTGGACCACATAATCGTCCTTCTTCAACTATTTATGTGGAGCCGGAAAACACAAATGGTACCAATTGCTCATTCACACCTGCAGAGCACTTTTGGGCGTGAAATTTTTTTTCGATACTTCTGTTCATACTCAAAATACCCCCTTATTCTGATGTTGGCTGATGCTCACTTTTGCCCAATTCCGATTGTGTCATGATCACTTGTTAAAGATTCTAGGCAAAGTTACTATTTTTTCGGGACTGCCCATGCTCACTTTCGGGACTGCTCATGCTCACTTTTGGGGCTGCTCATGCTCACTTTTGGGGCTGCTCATGCTCACTTTTGGGGCTGGGCTGCTCATCTCACTTTTGGGGCTGGTCATGCTCACTTTTGGGGCTGGTCATGCTCACTTTTGGGGCTGGTCATGCTCACTTTTGGGGCTGGTCATGCTCACTTTTGGGGCTGCTCATGCTCACTTTTTCGCCCCGGTTTTAAACTAATTCATGTATGCTTTTGTTCATTGTGCTCGTTCAGGTCTTGTTGATTACCCGCTGAAGGCGAACAAATTCGGAAATCTCACTCATCTCTCGATTCAGGTGAGAGTGAGAGTTGCTTTTTCGTATGACAACACAATAGCATTCACTTCATCTGTTTTCATGCGGATGAATGTTTTCATTGTTTTAATTTTCATGTAATTTTGTTTTCTCCTTCCTAATGATTTCGCGGTAACGCAAAACGGCTAATCGACAAGAACCGGTTGCAAACATGTTCGGGCCGGAACCGGACATTCCCATTTGTCAGTTTACTTATCGGGAAACTAAAAGTTCAAAAAGTGTTATTTTTTCAGGTTTCAAAGAATTTCGGAGCAGATCAGACGCGAATCTATTACATTGGACTGCGAGGAGAATTTCAGCATGAAATACGACAACAGGTACATTTTATCTCTCACTTTCTCTCTCTCATCTCTCTCTTTCTCTCTCTCTTTCTTTCTCTCTCTCTCTCCCCTTCTCTCTCATCTCTCTCTTTCTCTCTCTCTTTCTTTCTCTCTCTCATCTCTCTCTCTTTCTCTCTCTCTCTCTCTCTTTCTCTCTCATCTCTCTCTCTCTCTCTCCCCTTCTCTCTCATCTCTCTCTTTCTCTCTCTCTCTTTCTTTCTCTCTCTCATCTCTCTCTTTCTCTCTCTCTCTCTTTCTCTCTCATCTCTCTCCGACCTCCCTTCGCACTTGAGAAGTTCTTCGTTTCGCACCGCTGAAACCCTTTCATTCTTTCATCGCAAAACCAGCCGACCTTCTTTTCTGGACTTTTTCCTCTCTAAAAAAAAAGAACTGAACTGCCATGGAATGAATGTATAAGTGGAAATGCTAGTCGAATTTATGATCACGTGAAAGTGTAAAACTACTAATTTTGTACCTAGTACTTTCCACACTGAAGTTATGACACGAGTACTACAAAATAGAAAACGTGGGCGAAACGTGATTTTAGAACACACTCTACATGCTCTTATTCAATCTTCTTCTTAGGGAATGCATAACATTTTTCTGCACAGCGTATCATAGACATTCCTGCAGTTTATCAGCTTCACTCAATCCGCTTTTTTGTTATTGAATTTTTTGATCATTAATTAGATTTGGAAACATAACCCACATCTATAAGTGGGGGAATGATGATATTTATAATCATTATTATTAATGTAAATATTATTATTATTGTTATTTTCAGATAGCGATTGCCACCTATGAGTCGCGGGCCATTCCCAAGGATCACAAGGGAGAAATTCCACAGGGAAACATGCAGCCGATGATGTGATGACGTCATCAAAAATACTTTTTTATTAAAATATAATATTTGGCAAATCGATTTTAAAGCAATTTTAAGGTTATATAATATATACTCTGTTTTCGATATTTTAAGTTTTTTTGAGAATTTCTGCTTCAGATGACTTCACTTGATAATGTGGCACTTTGTTCTAAAAGTTTGCCAAATCTGATTTTTGATGGTATAGCACGTGTTTTTAACCGGTGTCTTGATATAAAGCACGTTTTTATAGTTTTAGAAATCACGTGATGCGATATTTTCTTGTAAATTTCATGTGTTTTTGTGTTTCATTGTAATGAACAATAATGAATGAGCTTGCTCTAGAATTTGTTTATATATTTCAAAACCTTGTAACTGGAAAATAAGTTTTACTTAACCCTCGGGGCTAAAATGGCAGGGTTGCTTTTGTAAAATTATTGTGAGCTCGATACGACTTTTCCAATGATGTTTCAGCGGGTGAATTCCCTCTCGAACCGACTCTTCCCGAACCAAAACCGAACCGATTCTTCCCGAACCAGTTGGGTCGTTCTAGAACCGAACCAAATTCAGGCCAACAAAGTTGGAACCGAACCGATTCATGTGATTAATGCTGAAATTGGTCGACTGCTTAACGTTTATTAGGGTTTGGTTTGGTCTCATGTCGGTTTGAGTACGCAAACGGTTCGTTTCCTTACCGAAGCAACTGGTTCGGGAAGAATCGGTTCGGTTTTGGTTCGGGAAGAAATTTGCCGTTTTAGCGTATTATTCTATTTCGGCCTACGGAAGATGACACTTCGGTGTAGAATGCTATAGTTCGTTTCACCCATCCATGACTTTCTACAGTAATCTTCCAAATTTTCAAGCGGATTTATTTAACCAACAAACAGCATTTCAGACTTACTGTACTCTCTGCATGTAGTAACCAGTGTGGAGGACAAAGTAACAAAGTTTAGGCTCTTTCCAATGCCTGGAAGATATGAAACATTGACTTGAAAGTTTTATGATCTTACTGTAGAGGGCTACCGATGCGTGAAACAGACTATATGTGTAACCGCGAATTCTGGTAACCTAACCGGTTTTTCGGTAACCTTTTTCCCGGTTACCTCGACAAGTAACCGGGCGTTAACCGAAAAATAATAACCGGTTACCTGTTAGGTTACCTAAGAATCCAGTTACATAATTGGCGCACTTCGGTCAAAGGGTCTTGCGGCTATTTTTCTCTAATTCTGCCGCTTTGGTCGTAATTCAGTTTTTTTTGCTGTGCAAGCAGATCAAACTACAACTTATTCTAGTAACTTAGTTCACCCGTCCCCCCCTCTCTCTCTGTTTCTCTCTCTCTCTCTCTCTCTTCGTCTCTCTCTCCCTCTCTCTCCTTTCGTCTCTCTCTCCCTCCCTCCCTTCCTCTCTCTCTCTCTCTCTTCGTCTCTCCATGTCTCTCTCTCTCTCTTTCTCTACCCCTCCCACTCTCTCACCGCTCTCTTTTACTGCCCTCCCTCTCTCTCTATTCCTCTCTCTCTCTCTCTCTCTTCGTCTCTCCCTCTCTCTCTCTCTCTTTCTCTAACTCCTCTCACTCTCTCACCGCTCTCTTTCTCAATCTACCGCCCAATCTGTTCCCTAATGACCACTCTTTTCCTGTCCCCCGTGCCTATTATTGACACTAATGGCCGCCCACTGTGTGTCTGCGTCTCTCCTCCTACCACACTCTCTCCCCCTCTCTAACCTCCTTCATTACTATTCCACTGACCTCCCCCCATCCGCCGGTCACTTCTGAGACTAATATCGGACCGAGGTTACGGTATTCTTCTTAGGTCAATGGGGTTACGGTATAATAAATGAGTAAATTTTATATTATTCTAATTATTATTGTTGTTGTTGTTAATTAGGTTACGGTATCATGGGTTGACCTTGACATGGTTTTGAGTGAGAAATTTCGAGTGAGGAAGACCGATACTTTATTAAAGGAGACCGGAACACAACTTGAGCAGAGGTTTTGTTTCGGGCTGCTTTCAAATGTATTGAGATCAGAGAGCACAATTAACTCGTATATTAGTTTGATCAGTCCACGTGACATTCACATGACAATGCCGCGCGACACGCAACGCGTCCAATCGAAAGTAGGATACAGCAGCTTTACGAGAAACCATGTTGCTCTCCAGTCTCCTTCAAGAATCAGAAGAAACCGGCGTTCTCGATTCAAACTATGAACAGTAAACAGTTTTTATATGAATATGGAGATTTAGTTGGATATTTGCAGCGGATCTCTTGAATTCTCGAATATCATGATGAAAAAATGTGATGAGACGCGGGTTTGGAAACTACCTTCACTTTCTCCTCTCTCTGTCTCTTTCTCTCGCTCTCTCCCTCTCTCTATCGCTCTCTCGACTCCCCTCTCTCTATCTGTTCACTCTCTGTTCATTCTCTCTCTCTCTCTCTCTCTCTCTCTCTCTTTCTCTCTCTCTCTATCTCTCTCTCTCTCTGTTCAGTCTCTCTCTCTCTATCTCCATCTCTGTTGCACAGTGTAAACAATACACTGTGCGGACGCACAAAGCGCGCGACTCGAGATAACAACCGAACAAACACAGCGAAATACAGAGTTACAGTAATCAATCATCGAAATATGAGCCGGCGAGAGCAAATATGCTAATCTGGCCACGAAGAATGGGTCTCACAGGGATCGGATTACCATCGTGGGTGGTGAAGAGCTCATAATTGGGGTTACGGTATCTGGAGGGCAGATTAGAATGGAATGGACTATACTAGAAGTGAATTGAATAGTCACGCGAAGTTAGCATTCTAATGAGGCATCGTGCACTTTGTCATTTCACGTTTCTTAGTTTTGCTGTGTTTAACATGTTTCACGTGACTGTGCAATTGGCTAACAGTATAATATACAAGTATAATATACATGTACATATTATGGTCAATCAGTATTGATTACGGTGGTTCTACTGAAGTTTTTCGAGTGAAACCAGTTTGTATGGAGAACGTCGTTAGTGAGATAAATGGTTCCAAACTGGCAAGGATTCTTTTTTCGAGAGTTCTGGCTGAACTTTTTTAAAATCTGCGTATATGTGAGCGGAACTTCGTGTCAGCTGTGCCTTTTCTTTCATGATACATGTCTATGTTAAGTCCACTCTAACTCATTGAAAGCTACAAACAAGTTTGTCAAAAAAAACCTAACATCATGTATAATTTGACTAATACATGATTTTCTTTTGGTTGTTTTCCACACTTTTCACGTGAATTTATTGATTTTGTAGCGGACAGGTGTCAAATGTGATACATTTGCTCATTACAAACCCAGGTCGCCTATTTTTATTAATTATTAATCCGATTCTATTTGTATTTGGGGGGGGGGGGGGGCTGGTCTGAGTGGGCGACGATCCAGCTAAAACCGATTCAGCTTGCGAGGTAATTAGGGGACTTTTCAGCTAATACGTTTTAAGCTCGGACTTTTCGGCGAACTCTCATTCAGCTTGGACCATTGAGCCAGTGCCGTTTTAGGCTTGGACTATTCAGCTAAAACTTATTTAGCTTGGACTTTTCAGCTATTACCGTTTTAAGCTTGGACTTTTCAGCTAGTACCGTTTTAAGCTTGGACTTTTCAGCTAAAACTGATTTAGCTTGGACTTTTCAGCTAAAACTTATTCAGCTAAAACTGATTCAGCTAAAACTTATTCAGCTAAAACTTATTCAGCTAAAACTAATTCAGCTTGGACTTTTCAGCTAAAAGTTATTCAGCTTGGACTTTTCAGCTAAAACTTATTTAGCTTGGACTTTTCAGCTAAAACTGATTCAGCTAAAACTTATTCAGCTTGGACTTTTCAGCTAAAACTTATTCAGCTTGGACTTTTCAGGGTTGTAAAGCTCTTTTGGAATTGCCATCAAATTTTCAACATTGATATTTTCAGAATTTTCACAACTCACATGTGAATTGTTGCAACTTGAACTTGAACAACTTTTTGGCATTTCGATATATAAAGGTTTTGTATAGTCATATCGCATAGAAATAGTCACAACCGTTTCATATAAAACCGTTCACAGAAAATTAATGACGTGACCAATGAAGAAGATGGTGAGGGATTCGGATTCTCTTCCAACTCTAGCTATAACATGACAACAACGTGAAAGAAAACACAACGAAATAGTAAAAACAACAAGAATGAGGAAAACATATTCACAGATATCAATCTCAATCACAAACTAATAATCTTCACCTAAAACAAAATGATGAACAAAAACGCAACTACTAATGAAACAAACTATGATAACTATTTTCGTCATGCACGCATGATCTACGTTCATGAGTGGAGCGAATCAGCTCTTGCAGAGTCATAATATGAATACCAAAATTACAGTCTGACCGGTAAAAAAGACGTAATACCCATATTAAGAGAACTGGAAAGACATAAATATGACATACGTGAGTTTAGTCAAATACTCTACCAGTTATGAATACAGTGTAACGGTTTACTTTTACATACGAGTAAAGCTGCTTGAAATAAACATTGTGCCATTTTTCGCTCGTGTATAGGAAGTATTGACGAAAATAGTTATCATAGTTTGTTTCATTAGTAGTTGCGTTTTTGTTCATCATTTTGTTTTAGGTGAAGATTATTAGTTTGTGATTGAGATTGATATCTGTGAATATGTTTTCCTCATTCTTGTTGTTTTTACTATTTCGTTGTGTTTTCTTTCACGTTGTTGTCATGTTATAGCTAGAGTTGGAAGAGAATCCGAATCCCTCACCATCTTCTTCATTGGTCACGTCATTAATTTTCTGTGAACGGTTTTATATGAAACGGTTGTGACTATTTCTATGCGATATGACTATACAAAACCTTTATATATCGAAATGCCAAAAAGTTGTTCAAGTTCAAGTTGCAACAATTCACATGTGAGTTGTGAAAATTCTGAAAATATCAATGTTGAAAATTTGATGGCAATTCCAAAAGAGCTTTACAACCCTGAAAAGTCCAAGCTGAATAAGTTTTAGCTGAAAAGTCCAAGCTGAATAAGTTTTAGCTGAAAAGTCCAAGCTGAATAAGTTTTAGCTGAAAAGTCCAAGCTGAATAAGTTTTAGCTGAAAAGTCCAAGCTAAATAAGTTTTAGCTGAAAAGTCCAAGCTAAATAAGTTTTAGCTGAAAAGTCCAAGCTAAATAAGTTTTAGCTGAAAAGTCCAAGCTAAATAAGTTTTAGCTGAAAAGTCCAAGCTTAAAACGGTACTAGCTGAAAAGTCCAAGCTTAAAACGGTACTAGCGCAATGGTCCGAGCTTAAAACGTATTAGCTGAAAAGTCCCCTAATTACCTCGCAAGCTGAATCGGTTTTAGCTGGATCGTCGCCCACTCCTGGTCTCGCCTATCTCTCATTGGGAGACAACAGCTGCACCCAGGCGAGAGAGTCTTATCGCGAGAGGGTGCGAGAGAAACGAGGGGAATAGCGTAGAGTTGGCATCTATCCAACATAGACCTCCACCTTTCCAGATTATCATCAGTGAGAGAGTGTGTAGATCAAAGACACGCACACTTTCTGTGTGTTCTTGACCTGGAAGTCTTGTTCCACCAATATTTTTCAGTAGCCCAATTTGTTTTACTGGATTCTCGTTCTGAAAATTGACTGACTGAGAGACTAAAAACCTATGTTTTCCTGTTTTTGAAGAATGATGTGCTTAATCATTACATTCTTTTACATTCCTCGTTTTTCAATCCTATTTTTAACTTTGAAAAAAGACCATAAATATAACCAGCTAGTCTTCTGTTGATTATCCAATAGTGACACCCGAAACCATAATTGTTACCAGACGCCGAATTGTTTTATTGAGAGTACATTTATAGAGTGTACATAAGCTGTTCTTTCTTTAAGTTTTATGTGTGACGTGGGTTTCCACGTGACTTCTTCACGTTCCAAGTATTTGATTTACTGCTAGTAAAATGTTGTTTTTGTGCGGGCAGTGACATAAATTAGTGACGTCACGGGTTGCGTGAATGATTATTTCCTGTCCGCGTAGCCATGCTAATGAGGCTATTGAGCCACGGCGGCACAGCGCAATCTGGGGCTACAGTAACCCGATTACTGGATGCAGGGGCAGATAGAGGGAGGGATAGGGAGGGGGATGGAGAGAAAAGGATAGAGGGAGAGATGATAGGACAGATGAGAGGGTACGGACATGAGAGATAGACAGAGCGAGAGAAAGAGAAAGAAATAGATAGATAGAGAGCGAGAGGTGCGGAGACAGAGAGAGTGAGAGGGAGAGAAGGGGTCGGAGGTAGAATGAAGGAGAGAAAATAAGAGAGGATGGAGGGAGACTGATAGACGAAAAGATAGAGAGGGAGGATAGATAAAGAGAAAGGAGAGAAAGACGAGAGAGAGAGAGAGAAAAGTAGAAAGATAGAGAGAGGAGAGCTAGAGATAGAGAGAAAGAGGGAGAGAGAGAATAGAGAGAGAGGGGGTAAAGAGCATGTATATGGAGGGCAACAGAGAGGGTGAGGGGAGAGAGAAAAAGAGAAAAGAGAGAGAAACAAAGGAGAGGAAGAGGGAGAGAGAGAGGATTAAGTCCCGACCCGACTGATTAGCCATTCGTGACACGTATATATACGCGAGGTGACACACCCGCTATGCATTCACAATGAGAATAGGTTGGATGACGTATAGTCGTAGCCATGACAATAGCGGAGGGGGTACTGTAGTTGCAGATGATGTGGATGGGGGATAGAGGTACCACACTCATTTTCTGTTATTGTTTGATTACCTCGAGGTATCTCTCACTTTCCCTCCTATTTTCCCGGATCCTATTTCTTCATCGCTCTCTCTCTCTGTCTCTCTTTCTTACTCTCTCTTTCTCTCTCTGACCTCTCCCTTCCCACTTGAGAAATCCTTCGTTTCGCACCACTGAAACTGTTCGTTCATTCATCGCAAAACGGGCGCCCGACCTTCTTTTTTGGAACCCTTTTCTCTCTTTTGAAAGGAACTGAATCGTCGAAAAGGCGTGTATGGGTGAAAAAGTGTGGGTGTGTAATGCTTTTTGAGTTCAAGTCACGTGTCACGTGACTTTGCACGTGTTTTCGGAGCGTGTAATCTCAAAGTGAACGATTGCTGACGTTTAAATGAACGATTGCCAACTTCTAGAATAGGGCTGGGATCAAACATTTTCTGCGATTTTTCGAAAAATTTTCGCGGACATTCCCACTAGGGTTGTTGAAGCCACACTCGAATTTCGAAAAAATTCGAAATAACCCGAAAACTCGAAATTTTACCAAACTCGAAAAACTCGGTTTTTTTCACCAACTCGAACAACTCGAAATTTTCAACTCGATTAACAACCCTAAGTTTACAGGGTCCCCACATATTATCTCACTCCCACTCAGCTTGCTTTTTTGAAAGTTGTTCAACAACTCTGGTTGAACTTAACTTTTAGTAACTAGAAGAGTGAAAAACATGATAATTAATATTGTTATTATTGATGATGTCGTTTCTATTATTATTATTATTGTTATATGAATGTGCTCAGTAAAAGATGTACTCAAAAATCGTTTCGACCCTGATTCAAGACGATTTTTGGGTTGTTTTTCTCAGAGGGTTGGGTCATCATCAGTTGAACCCCTCTGAGAAAATGAAAACAGGACGAAAAGACTTACTGACCCAAAAATCGTCTTGAATCAGGGTCGAAACGATTTTTGAGTACATCTTTTACTGAGCACATTCATATAACAATAACACCCAAAACGTCCTAATGACACAATATATTTTGTTCAAATAAATAACCTAATATATTATTATTATTGTTATTTATTTTCAGATAGCGATTGCCACCTATGAGTCGCGGGCCATTCCCAAGGATCACAAGGGAGAAATTCCACAGGGAAACATGCAGCCGATGATGTGATGACGTCATAGAAAATATATTTTCATTAAAATAGATACATTTTTACTAAAAACTATTGATTTGAGATTATATTACACTCTCTTTCTGTTAATTTCAGATATTTAGGTTCTCCAGAATTCTAGCTTCAGAAAAGTTGACTTGATGATGTATTTTGTTCGAAAAATGCCAAATTTCTTTGTAAACGGTGTATGACGTGTTCTGAACCGGTTTCGATAGTTAGCTTATTTGTTGGTTTTAGAAATTTCAGACAGCGATGTTTCACTTGTAAATTTCATCAGCTCATTGTTTACAATACAATAATTTATTACGGAATCAGAACCAGTCCAATTCTCCGTAACATGTCATTTCTCCAAGTAGCTCGCTCATCCCTGGCGGTTCTCATCAAATTTCTTCCAACAGCTTCTTCAAATTCATTCCTCCATCGTTGTTTCGGTCTTCTGGTTGGTATCGGTGCATAGGGTTATTAAAGTCGAACTCGAAACTCGACTCGACTCGAGAAAACTCAAAATTTTTCGAGTCGAGTCGAGTCCTCGAAACTCGTAAACTCGAAATTTCTCAAAACTTGAAAACTCGAAATTTCCCAAAACTCGAAAACTCGAAATTTTGAACTCGATTAACAACCCTAAATGGGACACCATTCCAAAATTACTTTTGCCCAACGCTCACAGTCCATTCTCGAGACAGTTCGTTGTTTACGTTTTGCTGTAATAAAACAGTGTATCAGTGTGTTCTATACGTTGTTGACTGTACTTGGAAACGTAGAAAATGAGTTTCTCGACGAGCCTTGGAAAGTTCGATTCGACCTTTGGAATTAAAGATGTTTTGGCGGGTTATTCATTCTCGGCCCCGTAAGATGACATTTTGCCGTTCAAGGGTCTTACAATGTATCGAAGGCGGGTGAAAATCGTACTTTCACTACTGTTGTTATGTGTACCTAGTTTGATTAGGCTCATTTGCGTGTACTCAAATCGCACTACAACCTTCAACTAGTAAATAAGCCGTCTACACTGGGTTTCTCGCACTAAGCAGAAATCAGGATTTACAGTATACCACGACGTATTTATTCGGCCAGGACTATGGTGGGAATGGAAGAGGGGAAGGGATCGCGTGTTCTTATTACTACTATTATGAAAAGTAAACTTTCACGAAGGCTTCCTCACGAAGGACTTGGCCTGGAGATGCACTCTTCCATGGTCTTCCGTGTATGTCAAACAACGATGTCGTCGCCTGTAATCCTGCTAAGTACGCATGCTAGAAGATCCGGGCACCTTCATCCCATCCTGCGTCTCCTCAAACATACGCTATTTTTCTGATCTTACATCCCGCCAAGTTGTGAGAGACGAGAAATAGTGAGGCAGAGCGTGTAGATCAGAGAAGCGCAGACTTCTCGTGTTGATTTGACGTACTGGAAAGCCTCTGTAACCTCGGAGCGTGTATTGCGTTTTTTTTAATTGGTCTCTTCCCTTTGCACAGCATCCTGATCAAAAAAGTGCGACCGAACAGAGTTGTGGTTTGATCTGAAGATCGAAAACCTGACACCAAACTACATACACAGAAGATTTAAGGACACCATGTCTGTTTGAAGTCACCCTATTAGGGTTGTTTAGGGAAATTTCGAACTCGAAAAACTCGAATTTTCTAAAACTTGAAACTCGAAATTTTCAACTCGATTAACAGCCCTACACCCTAGGGTCCTGAAAATGAAAATCAAGTTTGTAAAATATATATTTAAGCAATAACAACTAGAAGTAATTTCGCTCACCAACTACCAGGACCAGCAAATGTTAAGTTGCTCGCATACTGAAGAAGTATCGCATCAAGTACTGAAAACTACTATGAGTTGTTATAAAGTTCACATATACTGTAGGAGTCTCGTCAAGCATACGTAGACTATACTATCACTTTTCCCATGGCTCTCTCCTTATCTTTATTGATGCTCAAAAGCCATTTGTGTTTACAGTTTATTGCACAAGTGAGTACGTGAAGCAAACACTTTTCTTCAATTTCAGTGATTCCCCACTATGAAATTCTTACTTATCTAAATCTATGTAGAAGAGCAGTATTGAACAGTGAATTTCACATGTATCAACTCCAATTTCACGTGAAAAAACGTGAAAAACACACACGTAGTCACGTGACATCTGTTTCTCAAGATTTGCACTGCAAACCAGGTAATTTTTCGGTTTCTATCCTTTTTCGAAAATGTTCGTATTTTTCCATTTTTCGGTCCCTCGTCCCGCTCGACCCCCGAAATCGCGAAGGCAGGTGATTGGCTGACACTCTGTCTCTCTGTCTAGCCGCGTCTGCGCCGTCTCCGTCACCTCCCTCGCCACACTCTCTCGTCGCCTCTCCGTCTGCGTCTCTCCAATCGCTGCGGTGTCTCGCCAGCCGTCTGTCGTCTGTCGCAACCTCTTTGTGCGCACCGCATTCTCTCATCCAAAGGCTACACAAAACAACTACCGTTTTTGACAGCCGCAAAAAAGTTGGCGCGTAGTTTTGGGGAAAAATCGGTGTTTCGCGCGCAAAAAGTTTGAAAAAGTTACAAAGTGTATGTAATTAACTATAGTTATTTCAAGTTAGTGTGTTGTAAGGCTTAAATATGCTGCTTAACACTAGTTTTTCTCTTTCATAGTTTTTACTTTTCTCTAGAACGTACGACTTTCACTTATACTATGCCTTTCTAGCGAGGTCTAGCGTATTTAATGCAATTTGTGGAAAAAATGTTAACAAATGCCTAAAGTTCATAATTTACATGACATACTATAGTCAAAATACATGCCACCCATATTGTTAATGTACTAATCTTCTTGGGAGGTCTATCGTTGGCATTGGGCCAGCCGCGGCTGTTATCAATGGGGCGCGGAAACCGGTTGGTGGCCCGTCGGCAATGGCTACAGTAACCCGAGACAATACAGTAGGGGAGGTCAGACCTTTAATTGGTGCGGCGGGATAATTTGTCTTTCGGAAGACAGAATGCTCGCTTTTTATTAGGGTGGCATGATTGAGTGGGAGAGAGAGTGCGGGATGGAGAGAGGGGGGAGAGAGAGGAGAAAGAGAGGGAGAGAGAGTGCGGTATGGAGAGAGGGAAGAGAGAGAGGAGAGAGAGAGAGGAAGAGTGAGAATGGTAGATCTGAGAGTGAAAGTGAATAGCCAAAAACAAGGGACAAACAGAGAAGAAAGTGCCCGGAGAAATGAAAAAAGGAAGAAGTAAGAACAATAAGCACGATATAAACAGTACAATTTTCAACAATCTGATCTCAATCTTTCTCTTTTCTCTTTCTTTCTCTCTCTCTCTCCCTCTCTTTTCGTTCACTTTCTGTAAATCTGCCCCCCCCCCTTGCCCTGCTATCCGTTTTTGCTTTCTTTTCTTCTTATCTTTCTTTCTTCGATTCAATCTTTGAGAAACCGCTGGTTCGCAAAGCGGAAACCGATTACGCAACATTAGACTGTAATCGAATGAAAAGAGAGAATGAGAGAGAGAGAGAGACTTAGAGAGGAATAGAGAGAAAGAGAAAGAGAAAAAGAGAAAAGCGGATGAAGATAAATGAACAGAGAAACACTATGAATAGACCGACAGACAGAGAGGAAGAGAAAAGAGAAAATAAAATGGAGCAACAGATAAAGAGGAAGAGAGGGAACGAGAAGGTAGAGATGGACGAACAAACTAGATAAGTACAGAAAAAAAGTGAATGTGGCAATAGTGATCGGAAGCAATTGAGGGAAAGCCTTAGGGAAAAGGTCAAGTTAAATGTTACTAGTAATTATTTACGTGGGATATTGTATACATATTAATTGCTTCTACTTATCCCCCTTAATTTCTCTTATATCCGGGATTAGCCACGTAATTACCGAACTATATTCGATGTGTGAGCTAAAACTACTAGTTGTACAGAGTACGTTTGCTAGAAGATCCCGGCACCTTCATCCCATCCTGCGTCTCCTCAAACGTACGCTATTTCTCTGCCCTACATCCCCCGCCGGGATGTAAGAGACGAGAAACTCTCTTACATCCCGGCAGTCTCTCTTTTCCTCACTCTCTCTTTTTCTCTCATTCATTCTATCTTTTTTCTTCACTTTCTCTCTTCTCTCTTCTCTATCCATATTTCTCTCTGTCTGTTATTTCTTTCTTCTTCCTTTCTTCTCTCTTTTCTCTGTTCTCTATACTTCCTCAAATTTTGGTCCCCTCCCTCGGTCCCTCCCTCCTCCTCTCTGTTGCTTTCTTTTCCTCATTCTCATTTTCTTTGATCTGCTCTCTCTTCTCTCTCTTTCTTCATATCAATCTCTCTCTCTACCAATCTCGCTCTCTCTCTCTCTTCCGTCGCTCTCTCTCTCTCTATTTCTCTCCATGTTTTCTCCAACCTACGTCTCTTTCTCCCTCCCGCGTTCCTCCACTCTCTTTTCGTTTTTTTCCCTCCCTCTTTCTTCAATCTTTGTCGCCTCACCCCTTAGGGGTTCTACATATTTGTTCACTATTTTTTCTGTGTTGTCAAGTTAACACTTGTGAATGAATATATATATATATAATAATAATCTCTCTCTCTCTCTCTCTCTCTCTCTCTCTCTCTCTCTCTCTCTCTCTCTCTCTCTCTCTCTCTCTCTCTCTCTCTCTCTCTCTCTCTCTCTCTCTCTCTCTCTATTTCCCTCCTAGATTGGTCCCCCTCCCTCCCTCCCTCCCCCCCCCTCTAGTATTTATTGCGCGAGGTCGATAAATTACGTCCTTGAACACCCCAAATGGGTTACGGTAATGACGTATTCAATGACCTATCTGAGTACAAATGAGCAACAGACGCTTGCACATTTACACGTGCAAAAACGTGAAAAGTGAGAAAACGAACGTTCAAAACGTGAGGTAACGTGTCATTCTTTTGAATTTCAACGACTTTTCAAGTACAAGACCCAAGCTTCTCGAAACGAAAAGTGTGTGGAAGTTTCTGATGGGCAAAGTGAAGCAACACATCAGAATCTGAAATATTTTTAGAGACTTCTACAGAGTTCAAGCATGGGATTCATTAGAGAAAAGTTAAATCATAGAAGCTTATTCTGAAATTCATCTCCATTCGGTTTTGTCAGTCATTAATAGGACGTAGTGTTAGTGTATGTGCTATCACTCCTAGCTAGACCTCACACTATTATCAGAGTGGTTAGTGAACGTGTAGAGATGACACGTGAGAAGAGACACAGATATTCGTTTGGCACGTGCGTCTCACGTGGGCTCGAGTCATCATAGGACACATATAGTCTGTTTCATTTCTACTGACACTCCTACAGTAGGATCTCGAAACTTCTGAGTCGTCTTGCTCACGTGTTTGTGATCGGAAAGCTAGAGGATTTTCACACCCCATTCTCGTTCTCAGGTACAATGAATACACGAGAGGATTATTGCTGAAATAAATTCCCAGCTTCACATCCGCCTCCGAAAAAATTGTAAAGTTACTGTAGGAGTCTCAATAGAAATGGTGTGAACTATAGAAGTTTCAAGACGAAGTTCTTGACATCTACGGTAAGTTGCATCGTTTTTAATTCGGCCAAATATATGTTTATCTTGTTTTCAGCATTTTGTAGATATTTTTAATTCTGTGACTGCTTTTCCGATCCCGCTATGCATGTAGTTTTCTTTTCTTTTTTTGCATGAAAACGCTGGCAGCTTAAAATACCGGAGAAGATGCAGGCCTAACTGGTGTAGATTTAGCCTGCATCTCCTCATGAGTTTCAAACAGTACAGGCGACGACATCTGGCTGACCCCGGTGTATTTTAAGTTGCAAAATGGCGAGTCCGGTATTTTAAGTTGCAGCGGTTTTTTAGAGATTGCCTTTCAAAGAAAGTTCGTAAACCATGGCGTCTCCTCTTATAACAAATCCATACTACAATTCAAAGACGTTTTCAATCTGTCGTTATTGACATATATGGATAATGGATTATTAGCAATCTCTCCACCGCGTGAAAAATTCACATTTTCTTTTCTCGTGAGAAGTTCATGAACAGCACAACTGGCGCACTTTTATCGCTAGTATATATACTGTTAGTCAGTTGCACAGTCACGTGAAAGATGTTAAACACAGCAGAACTCAGGAGCGAGCTATTACAATGCACGACACCTCATTGCCAACTTTACGTGACTATTCAATTCACTTCTAGTATAGCTGGGTTAGTGTTTATGGGATGATCTCATGGGGTATTAAAGGTGAATCCTATATCAAACCCACTTTTTAGGTAACCTAACCGTTTATTTGGTAACCCCTTTTCAGGTTACTTCGGTGGTAACCGGAAAGTAACCTGAAACAAAAAAACAGGTTACCCTCAAATTTGGCTTGAAAACTCGTTTTTACTGTTGTTTTTGATGGTTGCCGATTTGGTTTGAGGTTACTTAGAGGTCACTTACCCAAGTAACCTGAGAAAAGGTTACCGACAAAGGGTTAGGTTACCTAAAAACCGGGTTGGTTGCAGAGTTGGCCGGAGAAAAGCAGTTCTTCTCCCTTCATTCAAGAAGTTTCTCGCATGTCACTGAGCAATGCCATTAGAGCATTCGATAATCCACCATGATGTCTTCAATGAAGGAGGGACCAAGATCGACTCAGAAGAAGCTGCTACTACTAAGATCTGTGACATGTATGATGATCACCGCCCCGTAACGAAGCGACGTGAAAGAATAAATATGAAATATGAAATATGAATGGGCCGGTATTATAGCTCGTTTTACTCAGAACGATTGACGCCAATTGTCTTCGATGGCCAGCTACAAAAGCGAGAGAGTATGCAGGTCAATGAGGCCGCAGACATCTGGGTCTCTCTGACCTGCACACTCTCTCGCTCAGCCAATAAAAAAAGTGGCTGACCAATTGGCTGGGAATTGTCTGAGTATTCCCACGGAGACCCGTCGGCTACGTGCCAACATCATCCCAACAGATGAGTTGGTTCCCGTTGTGCACTCATTTGTTCAAAATAATTGTCAGCGAATGTCTACGAAATTATTTCATTCGAAAGTTCATTGACATGCTTCCAAATGCTCAGTGGAATGACGGGAACTATATGTTATACACTTTAGTTCTGGACTTTTAACTTTTTTCACCCGATTTCTCAACTTCTCGACCTATTTTTATTTTCTTTTGGGTTTTCTTCTACTTCGAGTAC